>CAIGRB010110457.1:132030-152004 GCA_903798255.1 Fraxinus quadrangulata
AAAAAAAAAATAAGTTGTTCCTCAAATTTTATTAAAGTTACACCTTATGTTCGTAATGACAGAAAATGATGACATCATAGTAATTTATCACACGACCTTTGTGAAAATTGAAATTGTCTCACCTCAAATTTTTTAACAGATTATGTTGAAATGCAAAAGTTCAAATTTATGAAATGACCATTGCACATACGTTTAAATGGATTATGTAGTTGGAGATTGACTGTGGAGTTATATTGGAATCAATTTGTTCATGTTTAAAGGTTTTGGACTAGCTTGTTAATTTAGCAATACATTTGGGACCAATAGTATAAATTTCCGAAATGCTCGTCCTATAAATTCGCCACACGGGGCATTTTGAAGGTGACACATAAAATCTCATGTTTCTGTAAACATTTACATTTCTGCCAGCTCTGCTTACTGCAAACTACTCCGGCCACCGACGCCACCGCCGCCGCCCTACGTTATTAGAAAAAGATAAAAAGCATATAACCATCTTGAAGGAAAAATGGAGATAGAAACAGTTGGATCATATTCAGCAGTGATGGAAAGTTTCCTCCGCCAGTGTGGTGGTTACGCCGTCATTGATGGTGGCCTTGCGACGGAGCTCGAGAGGCATGGTGCTAACCTCAACGATCCTCTATGGAGCGCCAAGTGCCTCATTAGCTCCCCCCACCTAATTAGAAGGGTACCCTCTTTAGCACTTCTATAATTTTATTTATATCTTCACACTATAAATTTTTATTTTGTTAATACTTTTATTTGGTGCATATTTATGATTTTCTGGTAATTTAGTTTCTTGTAACAAGTCCTTAATTAAATCTTCGTGTTTCATTTTCTGGAACTCCAAGTGTTAACATGCCCATTAAACTTCCATGAGCAATTCAATTCGATTAAAACAAGAAAAATGAGCACTTGGATTTCCAGATTGGTTTGATCAAATGAGTCACTATCTTGCGGGGCATGTTAAGAATTCCATATTGAATAAAGATGAAAATATAGACATAAAGGATTAGACTACTTCTCATTAACCATTTTAAGATGGAAACCCATGTCCTAATATCTATATCTTTTAAGTTTAATTGAACCAAACGGAGTGGAGAAAATTCGAACCCCAAAAATAAAAAATATGAACTTTCTTTGATTCCATTATCGACTGGAGTTGAAAGGATGATCTTGTTGATCAAGAGGAAGAAGAAGAGGCAAAAAAAAGAAAAAAGAAAAAGATTAAAGGATATATGAAACCTCTTTCTTTGCATTAATTTTAAGTTGACATGATATTTATCTCGGCACAATTTGTTTTATCGGTGTCATTATCATACATTATATAACTTACTGCACGTGGATTGATATGTGTATAATTAATTAACATTAACAAAGTGCAATCTTGTGTAGATTGTCAGTTTCAATTTCAAGTCAAATTTGATGTACTTAATTCAGGGGTTAATATTGTTACTTGATTAGCACTGTAACAAATTCATTTATTGGATAGAAATGAAGCGTTTTAATGCTGAGACAGCAGAAATTTTGAGCTTAATTCAAAATATAACCCATCAAGCATTGGAAGTTGATCAACATCCTTCCTTTATACAGGTTCACCTAGACTACCTTGAAGCGGGTGCAAATATCATTATATCTTCATCTTATCAGGTATTTGATGTTTTCCTTATGTGTCTTCATAATCAAAGTGTAAGCTATAGTAGGCAGAATTACCACTCATCGGGTGTTCAAATATCTTTTTTGGTGGCATGAGGCAGGCTACGGTTCAGGGGTTTGAATCTAAGGGATTTTCCAGAGAAGAAGGAGAAAATTTACTCAGAACAAGTGTTGAAATAGCACGTGAAGCACGAGATATATATTATGACAGAGCTGCCAAAGGTTCCTGGGATATTATAGGAGACAAGGATATTATAATCCCGAGACAACGTCCAGTTCTGGTTGGTGCATCTGTGGGGAGCTATGGAGCTTATTTGGCTGATGGTTCTGAATATAGGTTTTTTAAATGAATAATTCTTTGCCATAAAGCAATCTAATGGTTCTTGAATCACAAATGACTAGTTGCAGTCTTTTAGAAGCTTTAACTGTTATTATAATTTTACTTTTACAGTGGAGTTTATGGAAAAAATGTCAGTTTGGGGACTCTTAAAGATTTTCACCGGAGAAGGGTCCAAGTATTAGCTGAATCTGGTGCTGATTTGATTGCATTTGAGACTATTCCGAATAAACTGGAAGCTAAGGTATTTTTGTTGCTGATGTTAACCAGATTTTTCATAGGCACTTTATCTTTCATTATTAGGATCATTAACAAAATTTGCGGCGCTTTGAAATGTATCTCAATCATTTTGTTAATCACATTGGTCATTCTCATACTCCTCTAAGCATTATTGTTTTCGCATTATTGTTTTCTTGTTTTATGAGTTCGAGATTTGTGCCTATTCTGATACCATGCTAAACCGCCCCAACTACAAGCTTGCATTTTTCAGAGGGACAGACTATGAATGTTGTTTTGCGGCCTCACAAGGCTTAATATTGCTTAGGCCTAAATTCTGTTCATAAATGCTTGCACATATGCATTGTGTCACTGATGCAAATCGTGGGTTCTAAGAATAGTGGAATTAGGTGGATTTTCATATACTAAGAATGTTGAAATCAGTAGTTGTAAACTATTGATTTGTGACCTTTTTTAGTACTCCAATGTGATGTAGGCATATGCTGAGCTTCTTGCGGAAGAGGCCATTAACATTCCAGCTTGGTTTTCATTTAATTCCAAGGATGGAACCAATGTCGTCAGTGGGGATCCCATTGCTGATTGTGCCTTAATAGCTCATTCGTGTGATCAAGTTATCGGAGTTGGAATCAATTGTACCCCACCACGATACATTCAAGGACTCATCCAGTCAATTGGAAGGGTACATATTCTGAGTACTTTGATGATCATTCAGTTTAACAAAACTACCGTTTCTATAACTTGTGCTTTCATGGTACACTTTCTGCAGGTAACTACTAAGCCAATTCTCATATATCCAAACAGTGGTGAGACTTACGATGCTGATAGAAAGGAGTGGCTGGTGAGTCGACTGAGATTGAGATTGAATCTTTAGTTGTTTCCATGATAAACTTCTTATACTTTTTCTTTCTTATCAGAGATGTTGGGATCCTCAATTTTATTTTTGGTGCATTTCAGGGCCATAAACATAATGTCCTGTTTGATTATATAGATAATTATATGACTTTGAACATTCACTTTTGCCTAAAAATTTGTTGCAACGAAGAAATGAAATTTACACTATCTTCACAATCAATGATGATTTCGCTCTTGTAGCCATCGAGTGGAGTTTCAGATGTAGATTTTGTGTCATACGTGGGCAAATGGTGTGAAGCTGGGGCTTCACTTGTTGGAGGTTGCTGCAGGACCACCCCGAACACCATCAGAGCTATTTCTAAGGCTCTCTCGTCCCGGACCAATGGGGGTTTCCCATAGACCCGAAAGATTTCTGAGAGAAGAAAAAGGATGTGGGAAATACTTTGCCATGCTTTTGTATGAAATAAATTTAAGTTTGTTCAGTTTACTAGTTTTTCCAATAAATTCTAGGGATAATTACATAAACCTTTATTTGTTTCAAAAATGGAAAATACTGGAAATTTAAAACAAACCCCCAGATATTACTGTTCAACTTCAAAAATTGAAGAATTATCATAAATGAAGAATCCGTGGAGCAGAAAAATGAATGTTCATATTCAATGGTCAAAGGTGGTTAACATGCAGTTTTGCCTTCATCTCCCATTGCATAGCATCACATCTTATATTGTACACTTTCTGAGGACTATCTTCATAGTAAGCCTCTTCAGTTATAACCATGCTTGGTGTACATCTTCATTGGACGGTCTAAAAAAAAAGTTGTTTTTCATCCAATAGTTTTTTGCCAATCAACACGTATCCTTTGGAAGAGATCTATGGAACCTTGATGACCTATGAGCTAAATCATGTCGAAACAAAGGAGAAGTTAAGAAAAGCAAAAGAGGAAGAAAAAATTGATTCTCTTAGAAGGTAAATAGCTTCGAAATCATCAAATGATGAACAAATGAGGACATATTAATAAAATCTCAGAGATACCGCCCTCCTTCTACTGAAAAAAACTTGCTTGACGAATGCCACATGAAATTTTGTTATTGGACAGTTTTAAAAAAATGTTTTTTCATTCAATAGTTTTTGCCAACACAATTTCTGTCAGCAAAGGTGGTAAAAAGTGATGTACAAATTAGTAAATTCTTCACACAACCATGCTTATATTTTCCTTGATAGAATATCATGTGGCATATTGTCATTGGTTTAAAAAAAAATTATTTTTTCATCCAATAGTTTTTTGTCAATACACTTTCCGTCAACAAAGGTGGTAAAAAGAGATGCACAAACGTCAAAATCCCTTCGATCAACCATGTTTGCTATACATCTTTCTTGACAGGATGACATGTGATTTTGTCATTGGACAGTTTCAAAAAAGGAATCTCTTATTGATCCAGCAATATCTCGGGTCATACTTATCGCCACCTGAACGCATGGTCCACTAATGATAAAAAAAAAAAAAGTCCTTGTAAAATTTTGAAAGAAAATGCTAAACCACATTTCTTTTGGGTTCGGCACTTGATGGATAAGGTGGTGATTCAGTGCATAGAGAAAGTGATCAAAGCAAGTGCCTCTGAAGATTTTCATTTTATAATTTTCAAACATCCTTCGAGACACGGGTTATCAAAAATCATAGACTTTGATGGAGCATTCTCTTTATAGGGATGTAACAAGGTAACATAAGGTGTACTAATATTAACATCAGTTTTCCCATATCATTTATTTCATTTGAAATTTATACCAAGCCAGACCTATGCCACACCCACACTATCAAAGAATATAATGAGCATACAGATTGAAAATATTCTCACCTAATAGTACAACAAATAACTTAAAATAAATTAAACCCACAAAATAAAAGAGCTCTATGACCTCACATTGTGATGCGGGAGCATACTAATTTGATGATGAACAAGGATAGAAAGAGGGTCCAAGAAGAGAATAATTGAAGGTAAAGGAAATCAATTATTATTCCCGTAATCAAGGGTTAATATTACAATGAAATAAGCCCTCTATTTATAAAGCAAGTAATCAAAAATCAAAAAAACTTTTAATAAACTTTGTTTCCTCCCTCTATACAGGGGATGAGTGTTTTGAATAGTGTATCGTGTTCTCTATCATGCTCACACATGTAGTCGATACACCTAATACTGACATTGTACTATAATCATCAAAACAAATCCCAATTTTTTTTATTGATTCCGACAAATAAAGTTTGATCATGTCAGTACACTTCTCAAAAAAGACTTTTTAACACATTTATTGAAGCAGGAAAAATCTCTTTATTTTTCTTTTTTCACATTTATTGTCATTTTCTTTCAATATAAGAGTCATAATTGTTTTTATGAATATGAAGATATTCTCTATATGAGTTTTCCTTAGATGTCTATATCGAAATGTTTTAATAGCTAATCAAAGAGCAATATTGTGATAAGTGCATTAAGAAATGTGAGCATGAAAAGGGCAAGTGATTAATCCACTTGTGAGAGCAGATGAGTTTTCCTTAGATGTCTATATCGAAATGTTTTAATAGCTCATCAGAAAGCAATATTGTTATAAGTGCATTAAGAAACGTGAGCATGAAAAGGGCAAGTGATTAATCCATTTGAGAGAGCAAATCCTCAATTTTATTATAGAGATATGAGTTCATTAAAAGACAAAAAAAAAAAAAAAAANGAATAAGTTTATTCTTTTAATCCATTTTACAACAATTGGACTCATAACTTTTGATAGTCATGCCATGACATTTTTTAAATTATTTTTTTCTATGAACATGATCAACGCAAAAATGTATATTTTTATTGTTTATTATTATTTTTTTCTTTTTAGATAAGCTAAAACACCTAAAGAAAAATCAACATCAAAGAAATTAGTACCTTACAAGACTCAAAGTAATCAAATGGTGTCCTAATCATTAGCTTCAGTTGAATTTTCTTGAGCAGTTGATTTAATGACAAGAAACAGAATCAAACACGGATCCTGCAACGATGACCAAAATTATGTCCTAGAATTGATCTCCCACTGACAATGGGTAAGAGTTATATTGTCCATCCTCAGATATAGCATTGCCAAGTCGACAAGTGTTCATGAAAATCTCACAAGTGTACAAGATCGTTGACAAATAATACATGATAAGTAACGTGTATCATCCCACTATGAATAAAAGTGTACTAGTTTCTATTCAAATTCAAAGCATGTAAACAAAAGAGATTTGATTGTCGTAATTATTCTAAATTAATCTAAAAAAGCTATAAAATTAGAATTTGTATGTATATGGAATGAGTGTATTGGACTACAAATCCACTTATTATTATCTACTTCAATTCTCAATTATGTAGCTAGTTTTATTTATGCATTCTTGACAAATGATGGTAATTAACTTTCTTTTACAAGATAAATTAATTATATGCTAGTCACTACCCGAATCTATTCCTAATTTGAATTCGAATAAATAAAATACATTCAATTTCATGATTATCTTAAAATTGCGCAAGTGATAAATATGTTTCCTAACATCTATTGCCCGTGTGTTAATCTTTCTACATTCTAAACTTATTATAGGTTTTCCCAAACTATAATCAAGAAATACTAAACTACTAATTTACAACCAAATAATTAAATAATGGAATGGGTATGTAAAATTAATCAAGAAATACAAGAAATACTAAACTACTAGTTTTAAATTAAAATAAATAAACAATAAGGTTCTTCTTCATCCAATACAAAAAATGGATCTAGTATATCATGATTTTATATAAATTATAAGAAAAACAATGAAAAATTATCACCCAAATCCTGAAATAATGCAAAATTGCTCTCAATGAATTTGATGATATGATGTGGTAATTAGAGGCTAGAGAGATTTTTTTTTTTTAATATGAAGCCCAAATTTAGTATTTATAGGAGTCAGAAATTAAGTAAATATTATGTCTAATTTGGGGTCTGAAAAGAGTTTGAAACGTAAAAGAAAAACTAGAGTGTCAGATGAAATTTGGCTTGCACGGGGCATCGGCCAATTGTTCACATGCACGCCATGAAGTGATTTGACCCTCAGTTATTTTTTAACAATTCGACATGGGTGCTTCGGCCTTTTATCCCACACTCGCACCCGTGCAGGTTCGCGCAATTCATCCCCGAGTGCCGTTAGTATTTTTATTATAATTTTCTCTCCCAATATTCGATTGAGACGATTCAAAATAAGTTATTAATATAATTCAATGGCCAAAAAATCTAGAACATAAACTATATTTCACTCATTTAACCTTCAATTGCATACAATTGATCTTATGTGATCTTCAATCATCGTTTTGTGGTCTAAATCAACTATTAGATATTTGCACTTTAGTCCTCGAATTCTGAATTTATTTCATTTTCACTTGTTTCTCACTCCTTCAAATGTCACCAATTTGCATTGTGTTCAACCTAACAAATATAATTAATACATAATTAAGTTATAATTCATTCAAATCACTAATAAGTACTCCAATTTAATGACCCAGATAAGCGTACAAAATATGCTTATCAAATACCCCCAAATTTGAACATTTGTTTATCCTCGACAAAACCTATAACCTAATTTTAAACAAACATGGTTAGATAATCTGTCGTTGGTATCAGGATTTGAATTTTCATATTAAAAATATGAACTCTTTTAAAACCACAATACTAAATTAATTTCTACTTATCCAACGTATAATCGAAGTGTGTTTGTATGTGAATATTCATGTAAAGTATCATAATTTAATAAAGTGATTCAAATCCTAAACATGAATGGTCAAATATTTCATTTCTTTACTTGTAAGATACACACCTCCAAACTTATATTTTTAACTCATTTTCCAAGGTGTGGTCTAAAATTGAATTCATATACTAGTCCAAACCCTCTCTAATTTGGTTATATTTTACTAATTGTATCTCAACAAATCAATAAATGAGGATTCTTTTTATTTTTGATTGCTTTAACCTCCAAGAATCAACTAAACTAATAATCCATTATCAAAAGTCTAATTCTGTTTTTATTTTTTTCATTTTATATGCAGACTTCTCTCTCTTCAATTTTCTAAATAACCCTTGTAGCCAACTTTTAGCCGTTGACTTTCAAAGCAGATGACTATAGGGTACTAGATTTTAGATACCCTTACATGCTTAATCACTCGAGTCTTAAAGGTTATGAAAAGACGTTTCACAATAATATAATTTTTTTATGCAATGATTATTGTAATACCCCTTATTAAGCACACATTCTCAAAAACTGACTCCTTACTTAAGATTGTCACCTAATTTTCATTTTTTTAGGCTTAGACAATCTACATACTTGGAATCCACATTTATCTCAATATCTCCATACAAGAGTTCAATCATTCGCAAACTATCCTACAATTGATTAAACGATGTATAATATAGTGGTTATTTGGGTTTAGCATCTAATGTCTACTATTTTCAACGTATTCAAATTTTGAATCAAATTAATCTTTCTGATATAAAACATAAATATTGTGCTCAATAATATCAAGTCTCACATAAATAAGAATCAACATGTAACTTTTTCATAATTAATAGTCTACACATGGTTTCAAATATTTGCGTCATAGTAGACAAGTTTATTTAACCCATACTAGCATATAAAAGCAATAATGAAGTTGAAAATAAGTTATTTTTATAAATTTTCATTTTTTTTCCTCGCAAGCAAACACACAAAATAGTATAAACATATATCCACCCCCAAACTAATAATAGACATTTCACTTAATTTTTAAAAATATAAAAATTAAAGGCAGGTAAAGAAACTAAGTACTCTCTTGGTATAAATCTGTAAGTGGTGAATGGACTGGTATGAAAGTATTGGATCACTTGCTACGTCTGTTCTCTTGTCTGTATATTCAAGTGTCATGTTCTTTCAAAATAAATGAAAATTTATCATAATATGGAATAACTTATATTAAGTTCAAACACAACCTAAAGGAAAATATGGGGATGAAGATACCATATACTAACAAAAACAATAAAATTTACTAATCCTATATTCTAAAAGGCAAAATAAATAAAAGGAAAGAAAATTGGGTTGCCTCCCAATAAGTTCTATTTTATAATCATTAGCTTGACTTTGATATTTTGGCTATTCGTGGTGCTTGAAAAAAGAGTTTTCAGCCTTTCATCGATTGCACTGACATTGTTCTTTAATTCATCTTTGGGCCTCCAAATTATAAGGTTTCCATTACTGTCCCTTCCAACCAATCCACCAACATCCTTCTTTTTCTTGCGGTCAATCATTTTGCATTCCTCTAGGTAAGGTGGTTGCCCGAGTGGAGTATTCATGGTAAAGCCTTATTTTTTTCCACCCTCAAGATTATGTGATAGGAATGTAAAATGCATATTTTTTTCCTTTATTTTATGTGCTCGTATAATTAATTAATGTCAAAACGTACTCATTATATTCATATTTTGATTTATGTGACAATTCTATGGATATGGCGTAATTTGGAAGAAATAAGCGAATAAGGACCAAAATGAAAGAAACAAAGTTTGGAGACAGAAATGAAAATACTCAAAAGTTATGTGGAACCTCACGATGAAGATTTGAGAGCGTTAGGAGTCAATTGGATGAAAGATGACATCAAAGGGGTGAAATATCGTCAAAGTATGATCACACATTAATTTTCAATGGAAAAAGTTATGCACCGATTTTCAGCCTCATATTGAGACCTATTTTTGACATGGCAAATGATCGAATTGGAAGACAATATCTGAAGAAGCGTTATAGCCCTTTGAGTTAGTTTTCCAACACATCTTGGATCTCCTCAATTGGATATTGGGAGAGAAAATATGACCAAAATACTGATAGCTGTCCGACAGAAGAAACCTATAACTATGCGATCGCATATATTTAATTTATACGGTAGCGAGAGGCGTTTCAACGAATTTCAGAGCCCAGTTTCAATGTTCTATGCCACCGCATGACTTACTACCATGCGGCTGCATAGTTCATTTCTGACACGAAAATTTTGGTTTCCGAATTTAAGTCAATTACCCATGAAAACAATTATAAATACATATTTTAAAACCCTAAAACGGGTAAAGAACATAGAGAATGCCTCCAAACTTCATTCTTTATTATTTTACTCATAAATTCATGAATTGTAACTAAAATTTTACACTTGATCGAAGGAGATTGAAGCCTCGGAACCACATATTGTGAGATCTAAATGATTTTTCTTAATTTAATTCATATTTTTTAGTATTGAATATTCTTTTGCACTTATTTCCATGATTGTTATGTTTAATTGTTATGAGGCCTACTAGTTTGTTATTCGTTAGAATCTATCGCTAAGTTAAACATCAAATCCGTAATTATTTGATTTCTTTAACTTGTGAAGCAATTAGAGTTTGATAATTTGCTGCTTTGGTGATTGTTGAATTTTCGGAAGCATGTTCAACTAAATTAAATTTGTACTTGTGTTGTTTAGCTTTATCGATCTTTCTAATTCATAATGCGATTATCAAATTGAATATAGAGCGCTTGTCTTAGGTGGTTTGGTAATTAAGGTTAATTGGGTTGGTTATTATGGTTAATTGGGTTGCTTGTATTCTAATTAATTATAAGTAAGGAGAGATAAGAAAATAATTGCAACGATGAATATTCAAAATATGAGTTGATTTATACTATCGATGATCAATTGTAAAGTTCCAAAGGTGGATATTGACTTGGACCAAGGTTAGTCTTTTGATTATTTTCGTTAATTTAATTTTCATTGTTATTAATTGCGTTATTTACAATTATTTGAATACAAAAATCCCTCAATCATCGTACGAAGCATAAAATATTGAATTACATACTTTTTGTGGGATCGACCCTTACTTCCACTACTTCATTAATTTTAGAGGTTAAGATAATACTTTTGGGTGTCTGCGACAGCACACACCAAATTTTGACGTCGTTGTCAGAGAGTGATGCTAATTTATTTTTGTGCTTCTTTAGTAGTTTATTTTAGTTTTGAAAAAAATCATAATTTTCTAAGTTTTTAGGCAATTTATTGTTTTTAGGAATTTTAGCATAGAATTTTATTTATTTTTCTTACTGTAGCTTCTTTTTAATTTTTTTTTTCATTTGTTCTATTTGTTTATGCCTACAACTCGATCTTCTAATCAATGTGAATTGCACTACGATCCGGAATTAAAAAGAACTTTGCGCAAGTTAAGGAGTGGCAATCGGTGGAATTTCAAAGAGAACAATTTTGATCCCGAGACCCTATTCCCTGGTGATTTTGAATCAAAGAAAGAGGAAGTCATTGTTGAGGACAATCGAACTTTGAAGGAGCTTGCAGCCTCTAACTTGAATCAACAACCTCTATACATTATTTTTCCTAATTTAGATGCTGGTACTACTTTCGAATTAAAATCTAGGCTAATTCATCTTTTACCCACTTTTCATGGTCTTGCATGTGAGGATCCACACAACCATCTAAAGGAATTTCATGTGGTTTACACAAGTATGAAACCTATGGGAGTTACCGAAGAACAAATCAAACTGAGAGCCTTCCCATTCTCTTTGAAAGATTCGGTAAATGATTGTCCCTATTATCTACCTTCCGGAAGCATTACTACATGTGATGGGATGAGAAGATTATTTTTGGAAAAATACTTTCCAACTTCAAGGACAGCTAATATCCGAAAGAAAATCCATGGCATAAGGTAGGACAACAGAGAGAGTTGTTCAAGAAATTATTCGCAAGTTGCCCCCATCACCAAATTAGTGAGCAACTCTTTATTCAATACTTTTATGAAGACCTTCTACCATTAGATAGGAGTACGATTGATGCTGCAAGTAGAGGAGCGTTGGTAGATAAAACTCCCGAGGCTGCAAAGAAATTGATTGCAAATATGGCAGCTAACTCTCAGCAATTTGGCACTAGACTCGACACCCTGTCTAAACATGTTAACGAGGTAAATGTTTCATCCATTGAACAACAACTGGTGAGTCTAACCACTCTTGTTCATCAAATGGCTACAGGTACTATGCAAATAGCGAAGGCATGTGGAATTCGTCCATTGGTAGGCCATCCAACCGATATGTGCCAAAAACTTTAAGAAGAATCCATTGAAAACGTAAATGCAGCTGGTAGCTTTCGTTGACAACCACAGAGGAATTATGATCCCTATTCAAACACGTACAACCAAGGATGGATGGATCATCCAAAGCTTAGCTATGGGAATTGACAAGTGAATCAACCTATGAATCAAATCGACAGAATTTTCAGCAATATAATTAGCCATACCCTCCTAGACAACAATAGGGCCAAACTTTTAACTCTGATATGTCTTTAGAAGATATTGTTAAATCCCTTACCACTAACACTTTGCAATTCCAACATGGAACAAAACAATTCCAACAAGAGGCCAGGGCTAGCATTCAAAGTTTAGAGAATCGGATGGGTTAAATGCCTAACGCGATCAGTCGACTGGAGTCATAGAATTCGGGAAAATTACCCTCTCAAATAATAGTGAACCCAAGAGAAAATATGAGTGCAATCATGTTGATGAGTGGCACGGAGGTTGAAGCTCCAGTGAAGGTGGCCCCTACATCATCGAAGGAAGCAAATGAAGAATATATCACAACTGAAAAAAGTACTCACAACGATATCGAAGTAAGTAAGTGTAAGTTTCTTCCTCTTTCCAATTATAAACCAGTACCCCATTTCCCTCAAACTTTAGCAGAATCTAAGAAATATGAACAAAATCAAGATTTGTATGAAACTTTACGTAGAAGCGAGGTACATATTCCATTCTTAGATGTTATTAAACAAATACATCGTTATGCTAAATTCTTGAAAGAGTTGTGTACTTTGAAAAGGAAACAGAAATTGAGAGGGGATGAGAAGGTAAGAGTTTGGGAGAACGTGTCTGCAATTATTCAAAAGAAACTTTCTGCAAAGTGCATGGATTCAGGTATGTTTACTATCCCTTGCATGATAGGCCACACTAAGTTTGAAAAGGTCATGCTAGATTCAGAAACATCTATTAATGTCATGCCATATTCTGTATACACTTCCTTGAAACTTGGACCTTTAAATAAAACTGGTGTGATAATTCAACTAGCTGATAAATCTAATGTTTATCCTTAGGGGGATAGTTGAGGATGTTCCGTGAAAGTTAATGAGTTGGTTTTTTCTATTGATTTTTATGTGCTTGACATGGGCAATAGTAATCATATTACCTCTATCTTGTTAGGCCGTTCTTAAGAACATTCAAAACTAAAATAGATTTTCATAATGGCACACTAATCATGGAATTTGACGATAAAATCATTAAACTTAATATCTATAATTTCATCAAATATCTAGATGGTGATAATCATATCTATTCTATTGATGTGATTGATCATTTAGCACGGAATGTTTTCGAATTTGATGCTAAAAATGAATGGGAAGTAGTCATTAGTGAGTATCTTGAGAAGGAAAAAGAGGAGATTGCCTTAAACATCCAGTTACAAAGAACTGTGACAGTATTAAATGATCTTCCAGAGTCAGGTAACCGTTCTTGTTTTGTATTACTAGTTTCTAATGAGAGGCTTCTACTTTTTGTTTTGCAAACTTCCATTCCAGATTTGAAGCATCACCCCAGTCACTACAAGTATGCATTTTATGGAGGTGGAGGAACACTGCCACTTATCATTTTTAATGGACTTGGTGCACTGCAAGAAAGATCGAAGCCAACCATGATAGACCTGGGCTAAACAATGAAATATTGAGTCGAGGCAAAGACAAAAAACAAATGTTGCATTTATGTTGCATTTACGTTGAATTTAAATTTTGATTTTGATTTTTTGCATAATTTTTTTAAGAAGAAGAATTGAGGTTAAATGATTTTTTTGGTTGTATATGCTATTTGCAAGAATTAATTAGGCTTTTGAAGAATTATAACATGATTGAATAAATAATATTACAACTTAGAATTAATTGGTTGAGTTATTTTCTTTGAGGATGGTAATAACTAAATTCTGTAGACAAAAAGTCAGTGAGATTTTGAGACTTTAGACTGACATAACCATAACAGTCTCATTATTTCTTTCATATGTGATATTCTTTCATGGTTTTATTTCTCTAGAACTTGCTTTGATCCTCTTCAATGTCACATTGATACATGCATGCACGAACATGATTAAGGCCATCTTTGTTACATATATTAGCTACATTAGCCAAATAGCCTACCATGTAATTAAATTTTTCTTTGGTAAACCCCTTTGAGCCTTATTGTCTTTTCTTTGTATAAACCCACGTTACAAGCTTTAAACACAAAAAAAAACGTCTTTACCTAAGTTTTAGAGCTAGTGGAGTATTGTTCATCATTATGATATGTGTGGGTGTGTAAGAAAATAAGTGTAGGGGTGTTAAAAATTTTGGTAGTACTATAATTGGTGAGAGGGAACATGTTTCAATTTCAATTCATAAGTTCCATTATGGTGTAACATTTAGAGCTTATATTTAAAAAAAACAAAAGAGAAAAAAAAAATGAATGATAGAAGAAAAAGAAAATAAGTGATGGAGGAGAGTGATATCAATGTTACAAAATATCTATGTTCATAATTCCTCCTACATTTCAAGAAATGCTTCGGTTTGTGTAAGATAGGTGCAAAGTAAAGGAACCATTTTGTGAAGTAGTTGGTTTTTATATATCTTATGAATATATATTTGAGCTAAGTTTATTCATCTTTGCTCCACTAGTTCGATGGCTTTTAAGTCACATACCCAAATATTTCCTACCATGACCCTAAGCCACGTTACAACCCCTGAAAAGTCCTTATGATTCTTGTAAAACGTGTGATCTAAATGGTGGTGAATGAGAAGATATGCAAGCATATGGTAGATAATCTCCATTGAAATGAACTTGAGCGAAACACTTACCTTTAAATATATGAGAGTTGAGTGCTTATATCCGTAAGGGTCTACATGTTTGGTTTATTCCATTTTCATATGAAAATGCTAGCTAATTGATTATGAGTTGTGTATGAATGTTATTTATGATGTGTTGATGTGTTGTGTGTTTTATAAGGAGTTTGATTGTTCTATATTCATGGCATTACGACCTGAGTGTTTTTGGGGAATTAAATTTGAGTTTTGCTCGGGACGGACAAAAGCTAAGTGTGGGGGAATTTGATAAGAATGTAAAATGCATATTTTTCTCACCTTTTTTTATGTGCTTGTATGATTAATCAATGCCAAAATATACTCATTACAGTTCATATTTTGATTTAGGTGTCAATTCTATGGATATGGCGTAATTTGGAAGAAATAAGCGAATAATGACTAAAATGAAAGAAAACGAAGCTTGAAGACTAAAATACAAATACTTAAAAGTTATGTGGAACCTCACAATGAAGATTTGACAGGGTTAGGAGTCAATTGGATAAAAGAAGACATCAAATGGATAAAATATTGTCAAAGTATGATCACACATCAATTTCCAATCGAAAAAATTATGCACTGGTTTTCATCCTCATATTGAGACCCATTTTTAGCATGGCAAACGATTGAATTAGAAGATAATATCTGTAGCAAAGTTGTAGCCCTTTGAGTTATCTTTCTAACGTATCTTGAATCGTCTCAATTGGATATCAGAAGAGAAAGATACAACCAAAATACTGAAAGCTATCATAAGAAAGAAACTTATAACTATGCGGTCGCATAGCTTTAATTCTATGCAGTCGCGAGAGGTATTTCAGCGAATATCAGAGCCTAGTTTCAATATTCTATACGAGTACATGACTTACTACCATGAGGCCGCATAGTTCATTCCAGACGTGAAAATTCTGATTTCCGAATTTAAGTCAACTATCTATATACAGCTATAAATACATATTTTAATATAATGGGAGAAGAATGTACAGAACGCCTCCAAACTTCATTCTTCATTATTTTGCTCATACATTCATAAATTGTAACTAAACTTTTACACTTGGTCGAAGGAGATTGAAGACTCCGAACCACATATTGTGATATCTAAATGGTTTTTCTTAGTTTAATTCATGTTTTTGAGTATTGAATATTCTTTTGCACTTATTTCAATGATTGTTATGTTTAATTGCTAGGAGGTCTACTAGTTTATTATTAGTTAGAATCTACCGATAAGTTAAACATCAAAATCGTAATTGTTTGATTTCTTTAACTTGTGAAACAACTAGGGTTTGATAATTTGCTGCTTTGGTGATTGTTGAATTTTAGGAAGAATGTTCAACTAAATTAAATGCAACTGCTTGTGCTTGTATTGTTTAGCTTCATGGATCTTTCTAATTCGTAATGAGATTATCAAATTAAATCTAGAGCGCTTGTCTTATGTTGTTCGGTAATTAGGGTTAATTAGGTAGCTTGTATTCTAATTAATTATAAGTAAGAAAAGATAAGAAAATATTCCAACGGTGACTATTCAAAATATGGGTTGATTTATACTTGCATCGATAATCAATTGTAAAGTTTCGAAGGTGGATATTAACTTGGACCAATGTTAGTCTTTTGATTGTTTTCGTTAATTTAATTTTCATTGTTATTAATTGCGTTATTTACAATTATTTGTATACAAAAAACCCCCCACAATCATTGTACGAAGTATAAAATATTGAATTACATATTCTTCGTGGAATCGATCCTTACTTCCACTACTACATTAGTTTTAGAAGTTAAGGTAGTATTTTTGAGTGCCTATGACAGCACACACCATTATGTCACCATTTTTAAAATCTATTACTGCTCGTCCAGTTGTTAAAAATGGTCTTCCCAAGATTAATAACACGTGTTGATCTTCTTCTGTGTCTAAGAAAATGACATCAGCTAGAACGATGATATCTCCACTTTTGATGAGCATATCATCAACCACACCATAATGGTACTTAAGTGTCCCGTTAGCCAACTGTAGGATGATTGAAGTTTCTTTTGGATCTCTCAATCCTAATTTTCTGTAAATAGACTATGGCATTTGATTAATATTTAATCCAAAATCAATTAAAGCATTTAAATTATGTAAAATTCCTATAGAGCAAGGTAAATGAAACTCCCTGGATCTTTCAATTTAGAAGGAAGCTTGTGCTTTAGGATTGCACTACACTCTTCGGTTAATGTCACTATTTCATCTACTATCAGCTTTCTCTTCTTGATCAACATCTCTTTCGAAAACTTATTATAATTTGAAATTTGTTAAATGATGTCAACGAAAAGAATGTTGATGTGAAGTTGTTTAAGTGTATCTAAGAACTTCTTGAACTGCTTTTTAAGCTTATTGTTATGCAACCTTTGAAAAAAGGTGTGTGTTTATTGATAGGAACTATTGTCTTAACCTATGGATTATCTGTCTGTTCTTTTTAATTAACATTTGCTGATTCTTGAGAATGGTCTACTTGTTCCTCGCCCATAGTAGGCATCTGATTCTCCTCAATATCTTGTACTGAATATCTACTGTAGTGCCTCAAACTACCTTGCTTTGTCCATGAGGGTTCAACCCTCTATATGGGTTCGATCCCCACACATGGGTAGTTCGACCTTTTCGTAGGGGTTCAGCTAGTTTTCCCACATTGAGAAAATGACGTGGAGTGTAGGCCAAGATTTTCTTGCTATGTGGTTGTTATGTGGCCATGATGAAGTCCTCACTCGAAGAGCTGTAACAATAATCCCCAAGTCCATGCATAAATATTCATATAATGTGTCGACTTTTGTGTCGAAGTATGTTATCTTCTTGTTCATGTCACTTGTTTCCTTTTTGAAGAGACGGTACCATTATTTTATGTTGGTTGAACCTATTCTTTTCTAACCTCATTCAATTGCGAAAGGATAACTCAGCACAATAGTCCCCCAACTCAAATCACGCTTATTTATAAAATGCATGAACTTACAATGTATAGTATGTGTGGAACTTTCAAAGCAAACTAGGAAACTGATTTAAGGCGAGCCCTTGCGTGAGGGCGAGACTTTTAATGTAGAAACAACGTGTGATAAGGTTGATTTTGAGCTAAGGTAAGGCCCCTGCATGAAGGCCAGCCTATTGATGAAGAAGTAGCTTGTTGAACATAGACGAGGCCCTTGTTTAAGGGGAGCCTATTGAGAAGATATAGCCTATTGTTAAGGCTAATTTTCGAACTAGGCGAGGCCATTGTTTGAGAGTGGGCCTATTAAGAAAATGCAACATGTTGTCAAGGCTGATGTTCAAACTTAAACGATGCACTTACTTGAGGGCAATCCTATTTTTAAAGCTGATTTTTGAACTTAGGCGAGGCACTTGCTTGAGGGAGAGCCTATTGAAAAGATGTAGCCTATTCTTAAAGCTGATTTTTGAAATTAAGGGAGTCCTTTTCTTGAGGGTGAGCTTATTTAAAAGATGCAGCTTATTATTAAAGCCGATTTTTGAACTTAGGCAAGGCCCTTGCTTGAGGGTGAGCTCGTTGAGAAGATGCAACCTATTGTTAAGGTTGATTTTTGAACTTAGGAGAGGCTCTTGCTTGAGGGCGAGCTTGTGGCGAAGAGCTGGTAAATGCATAACCAAATAAGCAGAAGCGAGACGTTCTCACAACAAGATATTGATGGGATGCATGGCAATGATTCGAAACATCTCATCTTTTCAAAAAAAGGCAACATGGCATTGCGTGTTTTCAATAGCATTAAATGCACAATGATGAGCTAAAGGTACCAATATTAGAGTCGACACGCTTTAGCGCTACGTATGTTTCATACCTCAGTATTGGCCTTTCATTCAAATTTAGATGGCTGCCTTTTCGTAATCAATGATTCGGATAAGGGATATAGCTGGACGTCCTAGATAAACTGGGTCTGATACAACGACTATGGTTCATTCTCTTTGCCCATAGAAGAGAATCCTTAACTTTTTTCCACTTTGTGAAATCTAAAAACTCTCTTCGGTAAAAGAAAAATCCCGCTTTTTCGACGAGTTGCACTTTGTTCTTCGACAAGCTATAATTACTGGCAAGATTTCTACTGTCTAGTTTTTTTGTAGTATAGGAGCTCTTTTTCATCTATTTGATTTCTTCTTCAAATCATTTAAAAATGCAAACTATTTAAATGGTTTCTTCTTTTAAGAATACAAACACTACAAATTCTTCTGAGAGTGGATATAAAGCTCATCTGCGTCAAGAGGGGTTTGCCAGATGTTATTCATACTAAAAGGATTATGAAGGCGGTAGGGAACCCCATAGTGCATGGATGATGCAAGAGGGTCCCGTTGACTATAGTATAAAATGGGAGGCTGGGGTACCTTCTATATCTACAAAGGAATTAGCAAAGCTAGGGAGGCGTTTAGAATATCGACACCATAGAACTTTTGTTGCTAACCCCTGATGAGGACTATTTTTCCAGAGAGGAGTGTGTGGCTATAAGTGAGGCGATCCTTTGTGCAGGGTTGTGTCTACAGTCATACCCATTTTTTAAGACTCTACTGAGGCAATATAACCTAGCCCATACCCAACTCCTTCCAAATGCATGGAACTAATTGGCAAGGGCCTTTCTTCTTTGGAAGGAGGCTACTCTTGGCAAAGATATACCTTCCCAAGTGTCACAGACCGCAACTTCACTTAACCCCCGTGAACCTAATGCAGTAGCAGTTTGCCCAACTTCGACCACACATTGCGAATATTAGTCTATTTTGAGTTGTAATTTCAATTCCGTGTAATAATTTATTTCAATTATAAAATAACTAGAAAATAAGAAAAGTTTAGTATGATTTTTCAGCATTTAAATGTCTACTCCCAGCAGTTAGATTTTTGTTCCTAAGTCTATTATAGGAGGTATTAGTCTTTCAAACAATCTTTCAAGCTTTCTAGTGTTCACCCTCTGCACTAGCCATTTGTAATTTTCTATTTTTGT
>CAIGRB010110474.1:0-21547 GCA_903798255.1 Fraxinus quadrangulata
AAAAAAATGCATATCAAACATGAATATAAATATATGTGCTGGTCGTTCTTAGATTGTTTAATGTAATCAATGTTAGACGGGTTTTTTAGTACATGTGGATATTTGGTGTTTTGTAAGGGAGGAATAAAGGGAGATTCGACAAGAGAGTATTAAGCTCCTGTTTGTGCTCCATTAAAATATATTTCTGGGGGAAATATGTATAATAGTGATTTTTTTAAGAATGTGTGGTTGAAAAATAATGAAAATTTTTGGCTTTACGTGTAATATTATTTTATTGCAGAATGTGTGATTAAAAAGATGAGAGACAAAAATGCTAATAAAAAGAAATAAAATGCATGTTTGGTTAAGTTCAAATGACAATTCAAATAAAATACTTTTTACTTACATATTTTGTAAGATCACAATTATTAGTTACTTATGAATACTGTTATTTAGTTCCAATAGTGCTTAGCATCAGCCATATGGCAATGAAATTACTACCATATAAATTGATCCTAAGCATCACTAAAATTGAATAGCATTATTTTTCACATGTTATTCAAATTTTAATTTAAATACTCCTTAACCAAAATCTTATACTATATACAAAATATCATCTTGAAGCATCTCTACTGGTGACTGACTTTCACGGTCAAAATATGTAAATCTTTTGAATTGGCCTCTTCGCTTGCTACGTTAAAAATTGTTCCAACATTCTAACTTAATATTTTTTCCTATAATATTATGACTAAAGTGGGCTGCACATTTTACTATATTGGCAAATTTATCACTTTGAATAATATATTCGCAAAATTGAATACATGCCTTCAAAAAATGACTAAGTAGAATTTGAACTTTGAAGTCAGATCAAAAAAATGATTTTATAAAGCAGCAATTGGTCTATGTCACCCTATAATAATAATAATGTCTTCTGAAATAAAAGTGAAAGATGTCAAATATCGCAAACTTAGAGTTGACCAAAATAAGAATCTTTCTTTTTCAAGGTTAAATAAAAATTATTTTACAAATGAATAATATGTACTTCTTGTATAGCTTAATTTTTGCATTAGAGAGCGTGATGACACCTTCAATAGTCAAGCTCTCAGTGACAAGGAGATAATAGTAATTCACAGCGAGCATTGTCTACATAATTTCACTTACATTGCAAAACTGAAAATATTGAAGTCAAATATGTAAATCTATCCCTTGAAATATTATATTTGAAAATTTTGGAATATAAGCATGCAACGTGGCTAGCAGAATTTGAACTTTCAAGTCAAATTTATGAGTTATACAAATATTGACTAGAGCAATATTTAAAGTCAAATGATGAGTGAACCTTTTTATTTTATCCATTAAAAGACAACGTATATCTCGTGGAATAATATATTTGCAAAATTTTGAATATAAATCTAGCAACTCGAGACATTGAATTCGGAGGACCCCCTTTTCAACCACCAGATGTCAATATGAAAACAATGAAATTTGTCAGCTTAAGTTGTGATTTTCTGCTCCCAATAATTTCGAAATCATTATTTTATATTTTAAAATCTTGGTAAAACCTAGACATTTTTTATTGACCAATCCTTGGACAAGGTCATGCGCAAGTGGTTTGCTATTCTTATACATAATGAATATACAACAATGTTTTTTTACTCACAATAAAAAATCTTATCTTACTAATTGGAAAAGCACATTTGAAGATAACTATAAGTAAAGTTCTTCGCCACATCAACAAATGGACAGTCTTATCGTAGCTACTGTGGGTATGAAAACAATTTCGAATGAATATATTTTATATAGTAGGAATCCTATGCAATTATGATCTATTTCATTCACTGGATGACATTTGTATGCAAATTATAAAGTGGATTTTCTC
The DNA here is from genome assembly GCA_903798255.1 of Fraxinus quadrangulata. Classification (NCBI taxonomy): domain Eukaryota; kingdom Viridiplantae; phylum Streptophyta; class Magnoliopsida; order Lamiales; family Oleaceae; genus Fraxinus; species Fraxinus quadrangulata. Next base: position 1,859 of record CAIGRB010110474.1, read on the forward strand.
CATTAATGATTATTCTACTTGTACATTTGCTATGAATTTGGATAAGTGATAATGACAATAAAATAAACAAGTAAAAATAAACACCAAGATTTATGTGAAAATCCAATACGGGAAAAACCACGAGCAGAGGAGGAGAAATCCATTATAATCAATAGCAATTGTGTTTACAAGATCTCAATATACTTAATTGAAATCTAAAGCTCCCAAAATGTTGTATGAATGTCTCTCTATTGTGTTATGTTATATTTTCTTTCTATACAAGTTGTACCATCTCTATATATAAACTCTAGAGAACAAGTTATAGAATAATAGGAGTCCAAAACCACGTCAAAACGAAAATGGGTTTGGGTCGGATAAGCTCGTCGCTCAAGCGATAGGGCAGCGCCCAACAAATGACCAAGTCTTGGATTGTTTTTTAGCAGGCTCACTCGAGCGTCAGCCAGCACCAAGCTAGCGAAAATGTGGCAACTTTTTCCCCCGGTCCATAATTTTGATCTCTTCGAAACCACTCCAATATCCACTAGAATTTAGATCAAACCACAACAAATATCCACCTTAAATCAAATTCCAACACAAGGAATTCCAAGTCGCGACTCCATCAATAAACACCACTCCAAGTAAAGCCCAGATGGAACTATGTTTCACAATGGGTGGAACACATATGTAAAGTCAACACCTGAAATCTGACTGTAACTCTTTGCTACCAATTTAGCCTTGTATCTAGCATCTTCAATCCCTGATGTGCCTTCCTTTTGAACACCCATTTGCAGCAAACAACCTTTTTACGTCTAGGTAATTTCACCAAGTCTCAAGTTTTATTTTTGCTCAATGACTCCATCCGCTATAATCAATGTAACTGATTGGCTTTGAATATGTAGCAGACTCCTCAATGAAATCAATATCTTCAACCACACTCAATGCATAAGCTACAAAATCTGCTTCCCCATACTTCTGGGGATATCTAATCTGTCTGCGAGGTCTATCTTTAACTATTGAATATTGTGGTGCTGATGGTGTAGGCAAAGTAGGCAAGATGTTACTATCTGTCAACCCTGGACTGTACTGATCCGTAGTAGACTATTTGTTCCTCTGAACCAACTTCAACTTCACCTGAGTTGAATGATTCTGCTACTCAGTTTTATCAAAATCCCCATGAGGTGAACCACGAACCATAGCAAGTTCTTTAAATACTACATCCCTACTAACAACTTCATTTCTTGTCTCAAGACACTACAATTTATACCCATTCACACCTGATTTATATCTAAGCGAGATGCACTTTCTAGAACTAGGCTCCAACTTCCCATTATCCACATAAAGATAAGTAGGACACCCAAAAATCTTCAAATCAGAATAACAAGAAAGTTTACCAGACCATACCTCTTAGGTATCTTTGTATCAATGGCAGTTGAGAGTGAGCGATTAATCAGGAAACAACTATAATAGCAGTTTCAGCCTAAAAGGTCTTCGACAACCCAACATTTGAAAGCATACAATGAACCTTTTCCATCAAAGTTCCATTAATTTTTTTTGTCACATCATTCTGTTGAAGAGTTCTAGGCACTGTCAAGTCCCAAAATGCCTTCAACCCTGCAAAATCTATTAAATTCATCTGAACAAAACTCCAACACATTATCTGTGCGTAAACATTTCACCTGATTTTAGTCTATTTTTCTACTAATGTTTTCCACTCCTTGAAGGTCCCAAACACATCACTCTCCTGCTTCAAGAAGAATAAAAAAACGTTCCTAGAGAAATCATCAATCACGTCAACAAAAAATAATGGCTCCTTTTGATAGTACCCTGGCTGGTCCCCAAAGATCTGAATGGATATATTCAAATGTTTCCTTCGTGTTGTGCCTTCCTTTCGTGAATCTGACTCTCTTCTGTTTCCCAAAGACACAATGCTCACAAAAAATTATTTTGATGGTCTTCTACCCATCAAGAAGTCCTCTTCTACTCAGCTCTACCATACCATTCTCACTCATATGCCCAATCTGCATATGCCAAAGTCTTGTAATTTCATCATCTATCAAAGAAGAAGTAGAAACTGCTACATCCCGAATTACTATGGAATCATGCAAAATATACAACTGCATAGAGTTTTTATGTCCTTTCATGACAACAAGAGCACCCTAACTCACTTTCAAAACTCCACCTTCACCAGTGTATCTATAACCCTTTGAGTCAAGTATACTCAAAGATATAAGATTTCGCTTCAGTTATGGAACATGCCTTACATATGTAAGTGTTCTGATAGCCCCATCGAACATTCTGATTTTGAATATACCAACTCCGACAATTTTGCAAGGTGCAATGTTTTTCATGATAACTGCACCTCTCAAAACTCTTTCATAAGTTGAAAATCAGTCCCTATTAGGACACATATGAAAAGTACAAGTCGAGTCAAGAACGCATTCCTCATATGTTTTGAAATCCATGTCAGAACTCACAAGAAGCTCTCATTCACTTTGCTCATCTTCTACAACATTAGCTTCTGTTGTATTAACAGGTTGCTTCCTTTTCTCAGTAGCACCAGCAGCTTTATTTCTGTTCTTCAAGGCATATCAATCGGCTCTAATATGACCATTTTTCTTACAATAGTAACATGTCTTCTCAGCATGTCTAGATTCGATATGCCCCTCATATTTCTACCAAGATTCCTATCTTGATTTCTCCCACACACAACCAAGCCTTCAATATGATTCTCACTAGCAAGATGTTTCAGCCTCTCTTTAGATAGTAAAGCATTATATACCTCTTCCACGGTGAGAGTATCCCAACTATAGAGAATAGTATCTTTAAAAGTCACATATGATGGCGGCAGAGATACAACAATATCAACGCCAAGTCCTCTTCATTATACTTAACTTTCAATGTCTCCAAATCAGCCACGATTTCTTTGAACATATTTAAGTGATCATCCAATGACTCACCTTCAGACATCTAGTGAGAATACAAGCGTTGTTTCAAGTGTAGCTTGTTGGTCAAGCTCTTTGTCATGCAAAGTTACTCTAACTTCAACCACAACGCAGCGACATTTATCTCCTTTAGAACATCCTGAAAATTTTGATTTGAAAGATGTAGATTAATTTGAGATTGGGCTTTCCAATCCCTACGTTACTTTTCATCCTACATCCAAGTAGCAAACATCTTATCAAAATCAAGCAAGGCTTCCTCCGAATCCATCTACGCTAGAACCGCTCACATCTTCACTTACCATAAGGTAAGTCTCGTGTTTCTATCCAACAACAGGATATCATACTTCATTGTCACTATACGGAACAATCAACCTCGCTCTGATACTACCACTTGTTATGGAACAAACAAGATACCAGAATTGCTCTAATACCATTTGTTATGAATTTGGATCACAAGATAATAACGATAATGAAATAAATAAGAAGAAAATAAACACCAAGATTTATGTAAAAATTCAATATGGGAAAAAACCATGGGTAGAGGAGGAGAAATCCATTATAATCAATAGCAATTGTGTTTATAAGATCTCAATGCACTCGATTGAAATCTAAAACTCTCAAAATGTTGTATGAATCTTCTCTCTTATGTTAATTTCTATACAAGTCATGCTAGCTGGACGCTCGGATAAGCATGTCGCTCGAGCGTTAGGCTGGCGAAGGACAGCGCCAGGTGAGCGACTAAGTCTTGAGTTATTTTCCATCAGGCTTGCTCGAGCGTCCAACTAGCACCTGACTACTGAAAATGCGACGATTTTTTCCTCGGTCCATAATTTTGATCTCTTTAAAACCACTACAATTTGGATTTCAATACCCACTAGAACTTGGGTCAAACCATAACAGTATGGGCTAGCCCCCTACCCAGTTTACCTCACAACGGATGGAGTCAAATGTTGGGGTCCTGGATGTTGTGGAGGGAGATGACCCAGGGTGATGAGATGACCTTCCATGTCTTATGTGCCCCTTTATTAGCCCAAGTCCATTGGGTATAGATGGTATTACATAGCTCCATATAGGTCTCAGGACATTTGTGCTTGAGTTGCAGAGATTTGTTAAACACCGAAAAGAAGTGTGACTTTGAAGGAAAGACTTTTCACTCAGGAGCTAAAGAATGAAATTGATTTTTTTTCTCCAAAAACCCAATAATATGTAGAGGTTGTAATATGATCCAAGAGTCGAGCCCGACGAAGTCGAGCATAAGACGAGATCCATTGATTATAGTGGGAGGCCCGATGACACGTTCGAGCGCAAAGTGGGTGAAAGAGACAATGAGATTGCTCGTTCAAGTTATGGTTGACTACATGGTAATCATGGCAAAGAATGGAGCAAGTTTCGTGACGGGGTCGGTGGGCGAAATGGGTTGGAGCAACTTGATTCAAGCAAATGAAGACGGAGGCCCAAAATTTGCATTCCTTCACAAAAATTTCGCCCATTAGTCTTGGCCGTTCGGGTCAATATGGCGTGCCCACGACTTAAGAAAAGTTCGATTCAGCATTGTGCATTGTGCAAAAATTTCTTTTTTCATGAATTTTCTTTATTTTACTAGGATTCTAATTTATTACAATCTTTAGTTATTTTAGTAAGTTAATTCCAGTACAATTAGGGCTTTTAGGTCTGTCCTATAAATACTTGGTTATTAATTATTGGAAGGACCTTTTGACAAATTTATTATTGAGATATATTCGAAAGCCCATTGTACTCTTCAAACATTATTCTTCTTAGTACATTCTGAACTTATCAAGAAGATTCTTGTGGTATTCAACACCGAGTACGGATCACGCGTTGTGTAATCAAGAAGTCATTCAAACTTTGATTTTGTTTGATTGTTTGGTTCATTAATTCTTGGTTCAAACTCAGAATCAGGATTATTCTTTTGACTTTCTTGGGATCTTCAATCTCGTTGTGAGTTGCGTAATTTTCGCTGCTACGTGATTCTCATTAGTTGGTATCAGAGTACGGCTCTAAAATAATCAAGATTATATCTTTTTATTATTTTGAGTCTTGTTTTCTTGTTTTCTTATTGTTCTTTGCGTTCTTCGAATTAGTTCTTAATTTTTGAGTTTTGATCCAAAAGTACAAAAAAGAAGAGTCAAAGTTATTTTTTGGACTATTTACAAGTTCAAATCAATTTTCGTTTATTTTGCTAAATTTGTAGTTGAATTTTCGAGATAAAAAAAAATCTGAAAATTCAAAAAAAATATTATTGATATTACCGGGAATTTTCAGTAGTTTAAATTTCAGCTTTGAGTCAAGAAAAAAAAGGATCGTTCAAAATTTATTCCATTTTTTACGTTCTTGAATAGTTCATTGAATTCGTTCTTCTTCTTCTTTTCACTTCTTTGTGTCTTTAAGTCATGCTTCATCCTTTTTTTATCTTTTTTTTCCTATAACAATTCATGATCAATACTCGATTGGATCTATGAGAATACAATATTGGTTGAGTTCACCTTATTCTTTGAAATACTTGGGTGAAAGCACGAGTGGTAAAAGGTAGAGTGGCGAGATTAATAGAGGGAAAAAGTCAATAATTGAGTGATACATAAGTGATCATTTGTGAGACAGAAATTCAATAGAATTAGGCTGTCAAACAGAGAAGGTTCCAATTCAAACAAGTAGCAGAATCAAACCACATGGCGGAAGATGTAATAAAACGGTTTGAGCGGGTGCTTGGAGATGTGAGTGAAAGGCTTGATAGGTTAGATATATCGGTGGCAAATCTTCATAGGGAACGATCAAATGCAAGAACATCGGGTAAGCGAGAGCCTAAGATAGATGTGCATGATGATTATGAATTTAGTAGTGATATGGATGATGATGCATCGATGATGGGTGATATGGGTAGGATGAGAAGTAGATGAGGTAGGTTTGAAAGAAGGGGTATAAGTCATTATGGAGATGAAGTGGATGGGAATATAGCATTCAGCATGATTCTCATATCCTCCAACAAGATGCCTCATCTTCTCTTTAAATAGTAAAGCATCATAAACCTCTTCCACGGTAACAGTATCCCAACTATAGAGAATAGTATTTCTAAAAGTCACATATGATGGCGGCAGAGAGCACAACAACATCAATGCCAAGTCCTCATCGTCATACTTAACTTCCAATGTCTCCAAATCGGTCATGATTTCTTTGAACATAGCTAAGTGTTTATCGAATGACATACTTTAGACATTCTGTGAGAATACAAGTGTTGTTTTAAGTGTAGCTTGCTGGTCAAGCTCTCTGTCATGCAAAGTTACTCCAACTTCAATCACAACACAATAACAACTTCAACCACAACGCAACGTGATTTGATTTGAAAGATGCATATAAATTTGAGATTGTCATTTTCGATTGCTACACTACTTTTCATCCTGCGTCTAGGTAGTAGGTATCCTATCAAAGTTAAGCAAGGCTTCCTCGAAATCCATCTTTACTAAAACCGCTCGCATATTCACTTGCCATAAGGTAAATCTCGTATTTTTATCCAACAACAGGATATCATACTTCATTGTCACCATCTGATATATGCGAGCGATATATCAAGTGAATATGCGAGCGGTTTTAGTAAAGATGGATTTCGAGGCAGCCTTGCTTAACTTTGATAGGATACCTACTACCTAGACGCAGGATGAAAAGTAGTGTAGCAATCGAAAATGACAATCTCAAATTTATATGCATCTTTCAAATCAAATCACGTTGCGTTGTGGTTGAAGTTGTTATTGTGTTGTGATTGAAGTTGGAGTAACTTTGCATGACAGAGAGCTTGACCAGCAAGCTACACTTAAAACAACACTTGTATTCTCACAGAATGTCTAAAGTATGTCATTCGATAAACACTTAGCTATGTTCAAAGAAATCATGACCGATTTGGAGACATTGGAAGTTAAGTATGACGATGAGGACTTGGCATTGATGTTGTTGTGCTCTCTGCCGCCATCATATGTGACTTTTAGAAATACTATTCTCTATAGTTGGGATACTCTCANTTTTTTTTGGGTCCATAATTTTGATCTTTTCAAGATAAATCCAATTTAGACTCCAATACCTACTAGAATTTAGGTCAAATCACAAAAATATCAAATGTTACATCAAGGGTTACATAATGCACAAGTGACATTATGTAATTGGTTAGTGATAATTGTTTAATTTTCACCAACCAATTACATACTGCCTCTTGTGCATTATCTAACTCTTGATGTACATGTAGCAAAACCCATCAATTAATAACAATAGTTCTCTTCAAAATGATATGAGAATATTTCAACTTCACAACAAGGATTTAAAAATAGATGCTCTTTTAAAATAGATTCTCGTAACTCGACCTTTGCTTAAACATAGCATAAGAGATGGGAGAAGAAGTTGTGCAACCTTCGAGCAGCTTTCCATGAGACAAAATAATAATTCACAATGCGCATTCAACAAATGATTTAATTTACTTTACTAATATTGACTAAAGATGTATTTGAACTTTGAACTAAAGTTAACTAATATATTTCATATAGTAGGAATCTTATTCAATTATGATCCATTTTTATTCACTGCCGATCCTTGGCTTAAAATTTTGTCTACATGAGCCAATCACATTCTGATTCGAGATCTGAGTGTGATATGGATATTCTAGAGGCTTATGACCAGTAGTTTGAAGAGTGCCATAAATTGAAAAAAGTGAATCGCTTTGCCTTTAAAAATTTGAATATCTTGAATTAGAAAATGAAAGCCTTACAGCCAAACTTGAGGAATCCACTAGAAGTTCGAACGAGTTAAGGGTTGAGAAAAAGTCATTGGATGTTGTGATTAAATATCCTATACGAGTGATCTGCATAAGTCAAATACCCAACTCAAATATTTTTCTAGTGGATCTAAGAAAATTGATAAAATGAGAGGTCTGAACAAACCAACTAGGAATAGAAGAGGTGTAGAATTTAATAAAATAAATTTGAATGTCGCATTCCCTTCTAAAAATAAGTTTGTACCTTCCCGATCAATCATAAGGTTTAAAACTTGAAACCTAGAGTTGGTCCTAAATTCATACCCACGTGTCACCATTGTAGTAAATTAGAACATATAAGACTTAAATGTCGTCGACTCTTAAGTAGGAACAAGACTAAAAGTGTAAGAGTCCAATGGCCTAGATCAATTGTTCAAAATATGTTTCCCCAACCTAAGGTTCATAACTTAAAACCTAGGACTATTCCTAAAATCATTCCCACATGTCATAACTGTGGTGAATTGGGCCATATTAGATCTAAATGCCATAAGCCCTTGATTAGAAAAAATAAACAAGATCTATCTAGTCATGTTAGATTCTTGACTAATCAAGTGAGACTTGACCGAGTTGATGACTCAATTGACTAAGATTACATCTTCTTCTAAGAAGATTTAGGTTAAAAATAGTGAACTTATAGGTCAAAGTAATGATTTACATTGCGGTATTGTTCGCATTGCTCTTCATGGTAAAAGCGTTTCTACGCCTCATTGAGTATGTAGTTAGGTGCATGCATCTGCATTATTCATGGTATCTACATATTCATGCATGCATTTTAAAAATTTTCTTTATTTGTTTTGTATTTTATTTATTATCTTGAAAAATAAAATTTGTAAAATGAAAGAGGAAAAAGATTTTTTTTTAAATAATATTTTTGGACATGTTCCTTTGTGATCAGTACTTATATAATTAATAAATAGTGGATAAAGTTTTCATTAACTTTATTTAGAACTTACTTGTGGTACTTGTACGGGTTAACATGTATATTCTGCACTACACACATTAAACTCTTATGAGTGAATTTTGATAGCTTGTGTGAGACTTGGAATGACGGTCACTTGTGTAGTGGGTTGAATTTAAATATGGAATGACCTTTAAATTAGTTTACCTAAACTCTTTTACACTCCCCTAAAAAGAAAAATATTATTGAGCTTGAAAGGAAAATATATATTATATAAAAATGTGAGTTATATATTATACTTTTATTTGCAGTCTTTATGACTCAAACAACTAAGTCGTTAGGGTATCTTAAAACCTGTTGCCCTACGATCATTTGACTTGGGAGTTATCGACCTAAACTTTGTTATATGGGTCTTATACAAATTTTAATAAAGAGAAGTCCACACATAAAAAAATAAAATATAAATAAAAATATATATGTGCTGACAAATAGGGGGAGAAAAAAAAAACAAAATCAAATATGAGCTTTTAATTTAAAAGGTCCTAGTAGCACTAGGTTTGACTTTCATGATTTGAAGAATATATTCATTCACCAATTATTCTTTGTATGTAATTTCTCAAAAATATAAGGTTTGAGATTTTGCTTACATGAGTTTAATGACACTTTTCGCATATGAATATCTTTTACAATTTATTCCATATAAGTTTAAAATAAGTTATGTGGAAATAGTTTACTTTTTATGAATTATACTTGTAGAAGTAAGCAAATTAACCGTTCATGATATTATATTTAAAAATCCATAAAAATAGTTATCTCAAAAGTAAGAAAACTTTTTCTCCCATCATATGTTTTGCATACATGTACATATTTGTTTTCACTTATTACTCTCGGTGGTATTCGTGTTTATACTACTATTTTTCCTTTCTTATTCATGACAAAAGGAGGAGAGATTAGTGAATTATTTCAAAGAGTAGAGTACATGAGTTAGAGGGAGAAATTTTTGAACAATCTTATTTGATTTGATGATTGGATAAGATTTAGGGGGAGAAGTTGAGTATTATGAATGATTGATCTAGAAATGTTTTTCCATATTGATATTTTGTTTGATTTGGTGTTTAGCTGATATCAATATTATGTTTTGAGTTACAAGTTCTACTTTTTTTTCCTTGTCAATTTCCTATGGCTTTTCACACGTTAGTGCTATTTTCATGTATTTTAGGAAACGGGTTGACAAGAGGTTGAAGTATATATTGGACACTAAGTCTTTGGGTAGTTTTTTATTTGATTTTGATTTTGAAATAAATGATTTTGTCATGGAATGTCAAAATGAGAGATTGTTAGGTCCCAATTTTTAGCAATTTTTAAATTTGTAATTGCCAATTTCTTTAGTCAAATTCATGTTTTAGTTGAATTGTGTTAGGAATTTATCGAGTTGTAATTAAATTTAAAATATAAGTTATTGAGTCATAAATATAGAAAAAATAGTTTGTGGTTGATAGTATAGTCCTTGAGAAGTCAATTGTGTCCAAAAAGATCACATATGATCAATTGCATGCAATTAGAAGTCAATGGAATGTCAAAGTGTTGCATAAGTTTTGCTCCAAATTCGTAGTTTGGAGAATGCTATTTCTAAAAGAATTGTATTCATTTAAGTTATCTTTCCAACACACTTTGAATCACTTCAATATAATATCAGGGGAGAAAGTTACGATGAAAATATTGACGATTGCTCAGCTGGCGCTCGCTTGGCACTAGCTTGGCGCTCGAGTGGTGGTTCGACAATACAGAATCTTGTTTAACTTTTAATGCTGATTTTCAATCATATTACACCCCCCAAACACTACCTATTATATATACCAAAGCCTAGATTGTCCCAAAAGTGTGTTGAATCATATTTATTCCATAGAGTCATTCGAAGATCCAAAACATTCCTTGATTTCTAGATTCAACCACCATTGATTATTTGATCCATGAATTGAACCAAACATTGTTTTGTTCATCAAGCTATATACTTCCACATCCAACCACACCAAACCTACTTTTGCCAATTAGCTTTCAGAGTTGTTGAAAATTTGGGAAGAAGCGCTTGGAGTTCAGGAGCTCAAGAACGAGGTTCGTTCTTGGAGGTCCACATAAAATAAACGATACCAGGAGTGGGGAGTTGGTGTAAGGAGCATGCAATCTAGGAGGGCCAAGGTGATTATAGGAATAAGGTCAAAGAGGACTAAGGGTTAGTCATGTTAGACCATACTATAACTCTCATCATTTATAGTGAGTTTTTGACTAACAAAGTGCCTCGAGTTTTTGATCCTTTGCGAAGGGTTTTCTCCGTGATCATATTGGTGTCATTTACTTTATGCAATTTACAAATTGTAGTATTCAAACTTAGGATAAAATTGACTTGGTTGACCTAATTACCTAAAAGCAATTAAAAAATGACTTTTTGCTTTTAATTGTGTAATTTCGCACGCTAAATCTAAATTTTCGGTAGATTTAAAACTTTCATATGTGATTTTGATCCAATTCAATCTCACCATATCATTTGTTGGTAAATCATTATGTAAATTGTTATGTACATGTAGCACTACCCACTTGTTTATACAAACAACCCTAAACTATGCTATGCATATTAGAAATGCCAAACAAATTCTTGATCTTTATGTAAGTACTTATTTGACGGAAATTGCCACTGTAAAATAGCTCTTCGAAGCTTCAGCAATTGAAAAGGGGCTTAAGAAGGTGGCTATAGACTTGTTGACTTCAACTTTTTAGGATCAATAAGTTTCGAATACTAAGACTTCATCTTTCAATGGTCAACACTACTTCCAAAATCGTCTTCAATATTGTGGTCTTCAATAATTTTCCATGCTATTGAAGATTGGAAATTACTTGGACTTTTAACATCCCCACTTAATTGCTGATCTTCAATTGCTTATGTTTTCAAAACTGTCTTTCCATGACTACTGCGAAGGACCTTATCTTTTAGAAAGAATAATGATATAAAATACCAGTTTAAGTGACTACACTTTATAGGGTTAATTAAATAAGTCATGTGATTTTGTATTTAAATAAATCTATTATTTAATACCATGTAATTTTCATATAAACTAGTGCTTAACACCCGTAATAAAGAATAACATTACTCTTTTGAAAAATGTTTGTGATATCCTCTTTGTTTATTTTTCTTAGTACGCATTCCTATTTGACTAATTCACATATACTGCAATTTTACATCCTTTAAATTTTTATTTTGGGAATTATTCGCCTCACAATCAGATTCAATAATGCAAATGATTGGCTTTTTAATTTAAAGCCATCTTTGCTAAATTTTACACAGTTTTCTTTTTTGACCGGAAAGATTTTACGAGGATGGAATTTTTGGCAAGATGATCTTCCAAATCATTCCCATAGGAGATCTGGACCCATTTTTTCTTCTGATCCTTCGAGAAAAAGATTCATTCTCTTCATAAAAAATAGGAGGTAGAACCAATAAAGATTTCTTTTTCGATTCATCCCTAGCTTCAGTCAAGAATTGTTTTTGATCCAATCCGTAGGAATCAATAGAAAAAGCAAATCCCTTATGATACACCAGATCCGACAACATTGTTAATGTGTAATAAAGGCTAAATATGTAGTTTGTAGTGTGTTTTGGAGTTTGTATAAATAGCAAACATATGCTCAAAATCGTGTAAGACAGTTGTGAAAGAAATCTTGTGAAGTAAGAAATATTTCAGTTGCTTTGTCTTATATAAATTGAAATTAGTTGCAGTGATCTTCCTCTGTATTCTCTTGTTTTCATAGTTCTATTTTCGTTTCGTTGAAGTCCACTAATTTCATACGAATGAGACCTATGCAGTATAAATTTCCCCCCGTTTCATACACGTGAAACTAGTGCAGTTTTACTAAAACTGTAATATGAGCAACCATATTTTTGGTATTAGAGCTTTGTAGGTTATTTTCATCAGTTTGAAGCTCTAATTTGTGAGTAAGGGTTTAAAGAAAAAGAGGACTTTTGTAGAAATGAAGATGGCAAGCACGAGCGGTCAATTTGTTCCTATTTTTGATGGGCAAAATTATGATTTTTGTTGTGTGAAGGTGAGGACTTTGTTTCTTGCAGTGGATCTATGGGATGTGGTAAAAAAAATGGCTTCGAAGAACCTGGAAATGAAGAAGGGTTATCGTTTGCCAAGAAGATGGAAATCAAAGAAGCTAGATAAAGAGATACAAATACTCTTTCAATGTTACATAGAACTGTAGTAGATTCAATTTTTTCATGAATCATGATGGCAAACAAAGCCAGTGAAAATATGAAGATGAAGGATAATGAATGTGTTAAAGAATCTTCCAATAGATTCATTGAACTTGTAAATCAAATGAAATCATATGATGAGAAGGTTTCAAATGAAAATGTGGTGGAAAAAATTCTGATTAGTTTGCCCAAAAAATTTAATCATTTTGTGGCTGTGATTGAAGAAACGAAAGATTTAGAGAAGTTGGAGGTTGAAAAATTGATGGGTTCTTTGAAAGCATTCGAGCAATGATTATATCGACGTTCCGAAAAGTCAATTAAGAGTACGTTTCAATCTAAGCTCAATGTTGGTTCTATGACTATTGAAATATGAAAATATGGGGTGAATAAATGAATAGAGGTAGAAGTAGTAGAGGAAGGAGTCCAAAAGGTCGAGGTTGAAGCAACTTTGAAAGGAGTTTTAATGAATGAAATTCATTACAAATATGTAAAATTTGCAAGAGAAGCAATCATGATGAAAATGATTGTTGGTTCAAAGGGAAGCCATAATGTCTCAATTGTAAGAAGTTTGGAAATTTAGAAAGGGACTGTAGAGTGAAGAACACCCAACAAGATAATTGTGCAACCGAGAATGAGAGAATCAAACTTATTTAATGCATCTTTGAGTGTACAAGAATCAAAAAATGATCCATGCTTCTCAAGTTCAAATTGCTCTAAATATCAAGAAACTCAATGGTTTTTGGATAGTGGATGTACCAATCATATGACCTCTGATAAAAGATTCGTCATTGATATGGAGGATACTTGTTCAAAAGTAAGATTGGGAAATGGAGATTTAGTAGAAATGAAAGGAAAAAGAGTAATTGGAGTTGAAACAAAGAAGGGTTTAAGACTTACTCGAGATGTCTTGCATGTACTGGACAACTTCTAGAGAATGGTTATTCTCTATATATTGAAGATGATGCTTGTGTTATTTGTTATAAGAAAGATGGGAATATTCTCATAACAAGGCTAAAAATGGTGAATAGAAGTTTCCCCCTGAACTTCGAACATTTGAATGATAAAGCTTATCGAATGGTGGCTAATGACTCATGGTTATGGCACAAAAGACTTGGTCACTTGAACTTTCAAGTGCTGAAAATATTACAGCAGAAAAAATGGTGGAAGGGCTTCCAAAAATTGAAGAAAAATCTTAAAATTTATGAGGGATGTGCACTTGGAAAGCATCACCGGCAACCTTTTCCAAAAGCAGTAGCTTGGAGATCAAATGCTATGTGCTACATGATAGAAAGCTTCTAAAAGTCTTTTGGGCAGAAATGATATATACGACAATTTCCTTGATCAATAGATGTCCAACAAAAGTCGTGTGTAACAAAACTCCAATAGAAGCTTTGTATGGGAAAAGATCATCAATGAAGCATTTGAAAGTATTCAAGTATATTTGCTATGCCCAAGTACCAAAAGAGATGAGGCACAAGCTTGATGAGGCAAGTGAAAAGTGTTTTTTCATTCGCTATAGCTCACAATCTATGGGCTATAAACTATACAATTTGAAGACCAAGAAAGATATTGTTAGCCGTGATGTATTGTTTGATGAGAATGCTACATAGAATTGGGAAAATAAAGAAGTTGAAAGAAATTTTGCTGTCCCAATAACCTTGCCTCAAAATTCAACCTATGATAATGTGGAAAATGAAGAAAATGAAAGTCAACAAAGCTCATCACCAAGTAGTCCATCAAGTTCATCTAATTCTAGTTCATCATCACAAAGCTCAACTCTAAAAAAAATGTGGGATTTGAATGATGTTTATGCAAGATGCAACTTTTGTATGGTTGAACCCGAATATTTTTAAGAAGTTATGAAGGAGGTTTGTTAGAAAAAAACAATGGAGGAAGAGATAGAAATTATTGAGAAAGATAAAACTTGGGAGCTAGTTGAAAGGCTAGAGAAGAAAGATGTGATAGGAGTAAAATGAGTCTACAAGGTGAAGCATAATTTAGATGGATTATTCAAGAGAAATAAAGGTGAAACATATTTTTATTTTGTGTGTTTAATACTTTGTGTACTTGGTGCATTCATGCTTTAAAAATTAAAAAAAAATGAAAATTTGAAGAACAAAAAATGCGGGAAATTATTTTTACAGCATAATATATAATATACTTGATTTTGTTTGTTGTCATCGAGCATGAGTTTAATTGATGAGCTGTAACATAATTTTCATTACTTGTTTAGGTTACTATGGAGTACTTAGTATATGTGTCTTCATGTAACATATGTACTGTACACACTATGATATTGTTAGTGGAATTTCATCGCGTGTGTGAGATTTCGGATAGTAATCACATGCTTGTAAGGTGACTTTGAATATGAATGGACCTTATTTATTAGACCTAAACTCAAGTTTATTTCCGATAATAAAAAAAAAAAAAAATTATTATTCCTAAACTCAAGTTTATTTCCGAAAAAAAAAAAAAAAAAAACTCAATATCTTATGTTCTTCTTTGAAACCTATTTGATTCAAGCAATTAAACCTGCGGAGTTTTTCATAACGTGGTGCCTATGGTCAACTGACTTGAATTAAACGGCCTAAAGCTCGCTACAAGGTCATTTTAATCGCTTAATGGAGAAGAACCCGCACTTAAGATGTGAAAAACAATAATGAGCTTAAAATATTAAAATAGGTGAAAATAAAATTTGCTCAAAGTTATGGGGAAAAAAACATTCATACAAAATGAGCTTTTCTTTATAGGTTCTAATGTGCTTTAAATGATTTGACTTTTATAAGTAGAGGAATATATTTATTGACGGTGATGTTTAGCATGTCATTTCTCATAAAATTAAAGTTTGGAGTCCTACTTACAAAATATTAGTGACACTTTACATATATGGGTCGCTTATACAATTTACTCTATGTTAACTTAAACTAAGTATGTGGAAAAGCTTTCTGTACATTGATTATACTTCTGCATGCTAACAACTGCATTTTTGAGTTATTATATGTTAATATTGTACGTTTTTAATTATCGGTTCCCTTGTCATTTGTGACAAAAATGGGAGTAATTAAGGCATATAAGCATATGATAATGATGATTTATTGACCGATACATTTTAATGTACTTCAAAATTTTGATTCGGAGGTATATGATTTTTTTATTATTATTTATTTTATTTTAAATTTTGATGTCTAGTGATATCAATGTTTTCTTTTTGATATGTTGGTTTACATTGATATTATATCTTAATTTAGCTGGTTTGACTTATGATTAATTGTTTGAATTGTATTTATCCATATTATTGTTTCACGTGCTTTTACATTTGGTATTTAACTTGTCTGTTTCGGGAAACATGTTAGACAAAGGAAAAGCACAGTTCAACTAAGACATTTGGTTTTGGGAGTAGTAGTTGTCTTTTTTTTTTTTACTACTACAGTGAATTTAGATTTGTAGTTTTGTCACAAAATGTCAAATGGGGAACTTGTTAGGTTTCTAATGTAATTGACAAGTCTGTAAATAAAAAAAATGAAATTAATGTGATGTAAAAGTCAAGGAGTAAGTTACAATTTGTATAAATTGAGTTATATAGGTTTTACGGCTTGAGTATGAAAAGAGGAGAAATCGGCTCCGCAATTTCGCTGGACCGTCGCCCTGACTTTGCTCGAGCTGTAGAAACATAAACATCGTCGCTCATCTGCCGCCTTTCCCTCGCTCAAGCAACAACATGTCGCTCGTCTGTCGCTAAACTCTTGCTCGAGCGACAATATCATCCGGAAAGTTTTAATTTGCATTTTAAGACTTTTTATCCGACATATTCAACCTTAAACATACAATATAAATATCAGCACGCCTCTAAACGATTTTTTCCAAGATTGAACATTGAGAGAACACATACTGTTTCATATCTATTTCATCAAATTCATCCATAACTTTCAACCTTCGAGTTCAATTTGTTCTTGACGGTGAAAATATCAAACTCACTTAATCCAAATACCAAATTGCTTTCTTCCTAAACATCTGTTAGAGTTCTGAAGATCAAGGGAAGGTGACTGGAGTTTCAATTATTGTTGGAGAACACGGAGTTAGTTGATCCACAAGAGATAGATGAATTTAGAAAGTCGGGAGTTGGTGCATTAGCATGCAATCCAAGAAGGCTTTGAAAATTGCAATCGGGAGTTGGTTCAAGGGCACGCAATCCAAGAGAATTGTAAGATTTACAGTCAGGAGATTAGAAAGTACTAGTGGTAGTCGTGTCTGATGGACTATATGTTTAAATTAATTTATAGTGAATTTTTTACTAGTAAAGTGCTCGGAGTTTTTACCCAATTGGGGTTTCTCCGTGATCATTCTATGTGTTTATTTACCCTTTTTATATGTCTGCGATAGTTCAAAATAGGAAAATTGGATTGATTGATTAACAATCTAGAAATAATTAAAAGTAACTTGTTGCTATTTAATTATTGCTAATTTTAATTCTGCATAATCATCTATTCACTCCCCCCTCCCCCCTCTAGGTGTAATTTGGGTCGAACCTCATAATTTATTTTTTTTTTTTTTTGAGAAAATTCAAAAGAAATGGGAAATTTCATGTTACCATTATAGCAAAGCTTTGACTTGTAGATGATCTTCAGGTCTTTTGACCCTTGGACTTTTCTTCAGTCTGTGTGCACTTTGAAAATATCCGTGCACGCATGGCTCAGTTATAGCGTGTATAACACAATGTAGAAGACTAGATATAAAACGTTGAAGGAGAAATTTGTTACTGAAGACTGAAGATATACATCCACCGATTACTGCAACATCTGTCGCTAATTCCTCGTGTTTATTTGTAGCAGTTTAATCATAAAAGTTGTACAGAGATAATAATGTATTCATCAATTTATGGTTGTGAAGTTGACAAAAAATTATTGCAAAAGATAGTAGTGTTTCCTGTTGATTGCCGTAATATATCCTTTTTTTTCATAATTTTTGTCAGAGTTTCATGGATTCCCCACATAGTAACACAGTGGATTTTACAAAACGAAAAAAAAAAAATTCTCTTCATTACGCATAAAAAGGTACATTTCTTCAATCAAGCAGCGGAGTTGGGATGATTGAGCGGCTCATAAATGACTGATTTCATATCCTTAATCATCTCGTCTGGGGATGAAAATTCATCACCGCCCTGGCAGTACAAGTAATGACCTATCTTGCCAGTCCCCCAAAAGAGGTCCTTACATTCTTTCGGCACTATGCTCCCTCGTTTTTGAAAAACTATTTGAAGCAATTTTCTTCTACTTTCATCAACCATGTCCTGTATTTTTGCAATAATCTCATCCTTGGTAATAGAGCCATGATTTTGAGCTACTTGCATGGAGACAATATTTGGGGAGTTTTCTGCACTTTCCTTCTGTCAAATAATGAATTTAGGAACAGTATGAGATTCTATTAATATCAGAATGACTTTTTACACATTTAATTTTATAGGAATTAATAAACCATATTCATGTTTACATATCAATAATATTTGTTCACACTAGACTGCCATTAGCATTTTCATTACTCAAACTACAATTATGCTATTTGTACAATGTTGGATGACAACATTGATTGACAATGTTGATGTGCTAAAAAACCGTTGGTCAAAAAAATCAATAACAACATGACACATGGCATGTTGTCAACGAACATTGTACACCAAGCATGGTTCATCAAACTAATCAGCATGTACAGAGTGACTCGGTTGGTTTTCACAATGATTTTCTCTAAAAGAATTGGATATATTTTTAAGCCATAAAGAGGAATAATATACCTTGTAAGTTTGAATATCATTGAGAAGCCGGCAAATCAAAGAAACATTCCAACACAAACTAGTGCATTCTGCACTAGTTATCATATCCTCGGAGAATTTTGGTCCAAGAAAATGAATGGCAGTGAGAATCGAAACTTTGCAACCGATAGTAGTGTGCGTAAAAGACAAATATTCATCCATGGTTGGTGTTATCTTCTCATTCCACCATTCCCATTCTCTCATAAAGCCCTCTATCAAATCAAGCCACTGCTCTTGAAAAATATTAATTTGTTACAAGCACAAAAAGTAATATTGTTATTTAAGGCCAGATTCATACCTCTTTAAGTAGAACATGTTTGATACATCGTCCTTGTTTAATTGCACCGTTTTCTGCCATCTCATTTACAGTGTTAAAAAGTGAAGTAATAAGAATTTCCACTTCCTCACAGCTGTAACTTGCTGTTGGCTCCCACCTATAAGCCATTGAAATTCACATCATATATTTCTCCTATTAACAATATCTTCATAGCTCATTAAAAAAATGAAAGAAATAATTTATATAGGATAAGAAGGAAACTTACTTCTTAACCATTTCCACGATGTTAAGCAATTCTTCCTTAGAACCATAATCATCAAAGAAATCATCAATTAGTGTTACGAGAATTACGCATTGAGCATATGCTATACGAGCCTCAGATAATTCAGGTCCCGATAGAAGGGAAGCGATCAAAAAGTAAGCAGTTTGCATTACACGCCTTCCGAACTTTAGACAGTCCAACCTGTTATCCTTGTACCATCTACAAATATGTACATATTTAATTTTTTGATCAAAAAATAAATATAGTTTTTCAAGTGAAAAGGTTATGTTTGATTTATCTATGATGTGGTTAGTATACCTTTCAAGGTCTAGAAGTTCTTTATGGTGTACAGCGTGGAGCATGTTAAAATCATAATGTGTAAGTACAAGGATGTCTTCATTATCAATACTCGGGCACCTAAAGCCAAAAAAATAAAAAATAAAGATAAAATTATATATATTATATATAT
>CAIGRB010110492.1:33109-51350 GCA_903798255.1 Fraxinus quadrangulata
CCGCAAAAATTAAAGGTTTGGGTGTAATCTGCAACAAAATGAAAGGTTTGGGACCGCGGCTGCAATTTTCCCTAAAACCAATGTGAGATTCATACAAATTATATCCAACTAAAACAATTTTTTCTTTCTTAATATCAACTTCAATTCAAACTTCTATGTTTTGGCATCAATTTCATCAACATATGTCGATGTGAATTACGATATGCAAAAATTACTATGAGAATGATGAACAGCAAATGCAACAAAGAGGCGAGGAACTCCTCAAGGACTATTGACATCAATTTTCATAAACAAAATGTCAATGTCAATTTTCGCCAACGACCTTTGCTAATGTACAAAATTACTCCGAAAAAGTTGAATAGCAACTATGAAAAGAGAGCTGGGAATTCATGTGAACTAATAACGTCCAATTTTCATCAACAAAATCTCAACGTCAATTCTGCCAAAGGCAGAATCACTTCAAGAACATCACATGTAAAAAGAGGGCGAGAAATTCCGTGGAAACACTCCGATGCTCAAGTCAAGAAAAGAACTGAAAACTTGAGAAAAGAATTAATTAAGAAGATATTTAGGAACGTAATTTGACCATATCCCAGAACCTTGTAGGATATTTTTTTCATAGTTAACATAGGTCCATAAAATAGAATCTTTTTCGAATTGTACTACAGTAATGATAAAGATAAAATCTAATCCCCTTATCTCTTGTGATAGTAATTGTCGAATCAAATTGGAAGAGCTTTTCCGAGATAATTTTTATCCACAACAGGTCCTTGTGGAAAAATCAGTCTCATAATTTCTATCGACTGAAATAAGAGATATATTCTATTATCATCATTACTAGGAGCCAAGTTTAATTCTAGCAAGGCACTTGCCATGTTTAGCTAAGGTTAAAAGCTCTTAAAAGGAACTTTAAAACTTAATCAAACATCCTCGTTATGAGAAAGAAACTCCACTAACTATGAACAGCCTTACAAAACAAATATGTTCTAATTCATTGTTCAATTCCCTTTCACAAATTTTAGTCATGTAATAACTTGACCGTCAGAGTGTCTTCAAAAAAAGGTTCCACCAAATTTTTACAAGTTCTAGGTGTTGGGGATGATTGCCCTGGATAATGAAAAATAGCAAAACTTGGAAATAAATTTTACTCAATAAATAATGCAACTTTACTATAAAATAGAAATAGGGGATTAGAAGAAGAGTTTCAAATAGAAATTACAAAGTATTTTAAACTCTCTATTTCTCTCAATAACAAACTCTACATTTCTCAAATCCTCACTTAGTACTCAATTGTTTTTAGCACTAACTCATTGAACATATATATAATGAACATATTCTAAGGCTTATTTATAGATTTTGTAAGGCGGTTTATCATCTCACAAATAAAACTTGAATTCCTCTTTAAAATTTGAAAAATCAAACATGAACTTGATCAACCAATAAGCTTTATTTCCTTGCTTGACTTACTTGTTTGAATTTTCTTCTTAGTAGCGAAGAACAATTTAATAACTACAACTTATCCTTTAAGGAGGAAAAATTTAACTTTACTTCCACCTCTATCATCTTCCAACGTTATCTCTAAGAAGTAAAATCAAAATTTGTTTCCACCTCTGACAGTCTCCTACTTGGAGACAAATATTAGGCTGTAGTGAACTTCACCTTCATTCTCAAGTACTAAGACCAACTAAAGTTGAACGTGACTTCAATTTCTCGATAATAACTACATTTGTTAACATATCTATAGGATTTTCTGCAGTGTGGATCTTCCCTAAATTGATTTTACCATCTTCTAAGAGCCAACGAACAAAATGGTATTTAACGTCATTATGTTTCGTTCTTGAGTGAAATGCAGAATTCTTTACCAGATGTATAACACTTTAACTATCACTATACAACTTGCAGTCAACAAGATTCTTTAGGAGATTGTTAACGGTGGAAACAAATTTTGATTTTACATTTTAGAGATAATGTTGGAAGATGATAAATGTGAAAGCAAAGTTGAATTTTACCTCCTTAAAAGATAAGTTGTAGTTATCAAATTGTTCTTTACTACTAAAAAAAAAATTCAAACAAGTAAATCTACCAAATCAAGCAAGGAATGAAAGCTTACTGGTTGATAAAGTTCATGTTTGATTTTTCAATTTCTAAAGGAGAAATTCAAGTTGTATTTGTCAAACGATAAACCGCCTTACAAAATCTAAAAAATAGGCCTTAGGATATGTTCATTATATATGTGTTCAATAATTGAGTGTCAAAACAATTGAGCACTAAGTGAGAATTTGAGAAATGTAGAATTTGTTATTGAAAGAAATAGAGAGTTTGAGATACTTTGTAACTCCTATTTGAAACTTATCATGTAATCCACTGTTCCTATTTTATAGTAAAACCGCAGTATTTCTTGAGTAAAATTTTTGTCCAAGTTTTGCTATTTTTCATTATCCTAGGCAATCATTCCAAACAATTGGTATAAGAGAACTGAGTTATAGCAAAATTGGTGGAGATTGTGAACCTATCAACTGTAGTTACGTTTAACAATAGCAGAGTTGCAACAAATCAACGATGGCAAAAGATGAAAATGTCAAGATCGAAAAATTCAATTGATCGAACTTCGAATTGTGGAAGATGCAGATAGAAGATTATCTATAACAGAAGGATATTTACCTTCCTCTTGAAGGAGCGTCAAAGAAGCCGTTGGATATGAAAAAGGAAAAGTGGGAGTTACTCGACTGCAAAGCCTTGGGTACGATAAGGCTAACTTTTGTTGCATCTATTGCTTTTAATATCAGAAATAAAAAGACAACTGAAAGTTTGATGGCACCTTTATAACGAATGTATGAAATGCCTTCTGCACTAAAGTCCATCTTATCAAGAAGCTGTTCAACTTGAAGATGTCTGAAGGAGGAGTTGCAATAGAGCATATCAACGATTTTAATGCACTTATAAGTCAGTTGGAATCAGTTGATAGCTCATTTGACGATAAGGTCAAAGCATTGGCGCTGTTATCAAGTCTTCCGAGAGCTGGAATCATTTGGTTGTGGCAGTAAGCAATTCCACGGGTTCGGCAAATTTGAAACCAAATCATGTAGATTTGGTTCTTAGCGAAGATACTCGCAGAAAAGATGGTAGAGAAACCTTGGGTTCGGTGTTGGCAACTGACGACAGAGGTAGAAAGCCAAACACAGGTGGCAACCATGGGCGAAACACGTTGGTCGAGAAATGGTCGATCACTATCTCGACCAAAGTTCAAAGGCAAGTGCTGGAACTGTAGGAAATTTGGTCACACAAAGCAAGATTGCAGAGCACCAAAGAAGCAAGAAAACAACCGAGACAAAAACTTTGTTAATGTTTCGAATGCTGAAAATTTTAATGCATTGTTGTCAGCTGTGGATGCTAATGGAGAATCATGGGTAATTGATTGAAGTGCGTCGTTTCATGCTACTTTTCGCAAGGAGCTGCTCCAAAACTATGTACCGTCAACCTCGACAAGGTATATCTTGGAAACTATGAGATTTGCAACATAGTTTGCAAAGGTGATGTTCAGATAAATCAACCTAATGGAACATTCCTAAGAAACAAGGATGTCAGACATGTGCCATGTTTGCAAAACAATCTAATTTGAGTGGTTCAACTTATTGACTCCGGCATTGCAACCACGTTTGTTGGTTGGAAGACGACTAAAGGAGCTATGGTGGTAGCTCGTGGCAAAAAGTAAGGTACTCTCTATGTTATTTCTGGTACTCACAGTTCCATTGCATCACATCATTAGAAGTCAAGGCGAGCACATGGCATCACGGACTTGGAAATATAAGCGAGAAAGGGATGAAGATCCTGATGTCAAAAGGGAAACTATCAGGTTTGAAGTCGCTAGACTTGGATTTATGTGAAAATTGCATCTTTGGAAAGCAAAAACTGGGTTAGTTTCACAAAAGTTCAAAGAACACACAAGTCAAAACGGTTGGAGTTGGTGCATACAGATTTATAGGGACCATCTCAAGTAGTATCTCTTGGTGGCTCTCACTATTTTGTTACTTTTATTGATGAAGCTACTAGGAAGCTATGGGTTTACTTTATGAAAAGCAAATCTAATTTATTTGATGTCGTAAAAAAGTAGAAAGTCCAAGTTGAGAATGAGACAGGTTTTAAGTTGAATGCCTCGAGTCAAACAATGGAGGAGAGCACGTAGATGGTCGAATGAAGAAATATTGTACAGAAAATGGAATTCGACAAGTACCGACAATTCCAAGAAAATCACGACATAATGGCGTTGCATAACCCATTAACAAAACAACCCTGGAACGATGAGATGGAATCTCTCTTGTCGAATCAGACGTGGGAACTAGTTCTATTGTCCGAAGGAAAATTTGTCTTACACAATAAGTGGGTTTATCACTCGAAAGAACTCGATGGCACCAAACGATACAAGGCCAGGTTGGTTGTAAAAGGTTTCCAACAGAAGGCATGAATCGATTATACTGAGATTTTCTCTCATGTTGTTTCAAATTTCTACTATCAGAACTGTACTTAGCAGTGTAGCAGTTGAGGATTTGCATTTGGAGCAGGTAGACGTTAAAACTACATTCCTTCATGTGTTTTTCGATTTTTCCGACAAGCCTAGTTGTGGGTTTTGGTCGGAGGAGATCTTCACTGTCGTTCATCATCTTCGTAGTGTGGGTGAGTGATTTTTGGTGTTGGGCCATTGTGTTGGGCTTTTAGGTTTATTAGATTATAATGGGCTTGGGCTGTCGAAGTTTTTTTAATTGAATTGTGTTGGGCTTGAACCTGGGCTGCTCCTTTAATTGGTTATTTAATTGGGGTGTCATTAATTTTTTGGTTGTATTATACTCGGTTTCATCATGTCAAATGAAAAGATTGACTCCGTTTGCATTCACTTTACCGGGAAGAATACTCTTTATGGGGCATTTCATTTTCAGTTATTAGTTGAAGACAAAGGTGATCTATGGGGACATATTGACGGGAGTATTCCTCCTCCGGATCTCGAAAAGGAAAAGTACCTTGCTTGGAAAACAAAGGATTCTCGGCTTATGGCTTGGATCATTGGATCTATTGAAACTTAAATTGTTCTCAATCTCAGACCTTATAAGTCATCCCGTGCTATGTAGGAATACTTGAAGAAAATTTACACTCAAAGCAACAATGCACGGCAGCTTCAGTTGGAGTTTGACTTGGCTAATTTCGCTCAGAACTCTCGGTCTATTGAAGAATATTATTCCAATTTTTCTAACATTTGGGTTGAGTACACATATATTATCTATGCTTCGATCTCCCCTGACAGTTTGGAGGTTGTTCAGGTTGTGCATGAAGTCACCAAGAGAGATCAATTTCTCATGAAACTGTGAAGTGATTTTGAACCCATTCGGTCCAGTCTTATGAATCGCGAATCATTTCCAACTTTGGATGGTTGTTTGGGTGAGTTAATACGGCAAGAGCAACGGTTTAACACTCGTACCTCGTTGGAGCAACATCATAATCAAGTAGCCACAATTCCTGTTGCATATGCTGCTCACGAAAAAGTCAAAAGTCGAGACATGTCTGGTGTTTAGTGTTACAACTGTAAAGGGTTTGGTCATATGGCTCTTCAATGTCCAAGAAAGATGTGTAATTATTGCAAGAAGTCTGGCCATGTCATCAAGGAGTGTCCTATACGTCCTCCACGCAAGACTGAACCAAGTTATGTTGTTGTGGCCACGAGAGCATCAAATTCTGCTTCGCCAGTTGCTCTTACTCAAGTTCCAGCCTCTCCCAGTTCTAGCCTACACACTATCACTCCTGAAATGATTCAACAAATGGTTATTTCTGCTTTGTCTGCATTAGGTATCTAGGTAAAACATCAACTGCTCCTTGATTACTGGACTCGAGTGCTTCTAATCATATAACTCACGATACTCAATTACTTAGTAATCTTAGACCATATACTGGACCTCTCCATATACATACTACCGATGGCAATACTCTTCCTATTTCAGCCGTAGGTGATGTCTAACCAGATTTACCTAATGTTTTACTCTCTCCTAGTTTATCGACTAATCTTATTTCTGATGGCTTGTTGATAACAATTGCAACGCGTCTTTTTCTTCTTCTGGTTATCTTGTGCAGGATCAGGTGTTTGGGAGGACGATTATGAAGGGGCCTAACGAGGGACGTCTCTTTCCCCTTTCACCGAAGCTTGTTTCATCTTTTCCTATTGTTTGTAATTCTACTACTTTCGCTATTTCTTATTGGCATAAGTTATTGGAACACCCAAATTCTAGTGTATTACACCAATTGTTAAAATCTGGTTTACTTGGTAATATAAATTCTGCTTCGATTTTATCTATCTCACTTGATTGTGCCTATGTAAACTTGCTAAGAGCAAAGTTTTACCGTTCCCTTCTTATGGTTCTCGTGATTCGTATATTTTTTATATGGTTCATAGTGATGTATGGGGTTTATCACCTGTAATATTTCATGCCCATTATAAATATTTTGTTACCTTTATTGATGACTATAGTCGCTTTACATAGGTTTACTTTCTTCGTGCAAAGAGAGGTTTTTTCTTTTTTCTGTCTTTCACTGCTCTCATTGACAACCAGGTTTCCTCTTCTATCAAGATCTTATGATTTGACTCAGGAAGTGAATATATGTCTACTGCGTTTCAGCGTTTCTTACAAACCAAAGGGATTATTTATCAACGATCTTGTCCTTCTACATCTCGATAGAATGGGGTGACATAACGCAAGAATCGTCATCTTCTTGACATGGTTCGAGCTCTTCTGATTGAGTCTTCTGTTCTCTCTCGTTTTTGGTGTGAAGCGTTGTCTACTGCTATTCATTTCATAAATCGATTACCTTCTCCCACTATTGATAATGTTTCTCCGTTTTATAAGTTATTTGGTCATCATCCCACATATTCTCATCTTCGTCCTTTTAGTTGTCTGTTTTGTTCATTTACCACCGCATGAAAGGACAAAACTTACACCTCAATCTGTCAGAGTGCCTTTCTGGGATATGGTGGAACTCAGAAAGGATATGTCTGTTATGATCCTGGGCACATCGAATTCGGATTTTCCGTAATGTTGTTTTTTTTGAAAAACAATCCTTTTTCGCTTCAGATATTACTGTCTCTCCTCCTGTGTTCTCTGTATTGCATGATTTCCTTACAGGATTCTCTCGATACAAGCTTGGTCTAGTTTACACTCGCGGGCATGCCGCATCAGACACTGTTCCCAAGCTTCTTTCTCAGACATTTGTCTCCTTATGCCTCCCTGATTCTCCACCTACAACATCAGATTCTTCACCAGATGATCTCCCACATCCTGTCACTCTTCGTTGCACCTCTCGTGTTTCTCGACCTCCAAATAGGTATGATTTCTCTTCCCATAGCATTATGTCTGCCATCCTTAACTCGATTTACATCCCTACCTCTTATAGATAGGCTATCGAACAAGAGTGTTGGCAACGGGCAATGAATGCAGAACTTGAGGCTCTTGAAGCCAATCAAACTTGGGATATTGTACCATGTCCGCCTGCTGTGAAACCTATTGGGTGTAAATGAGTATATTCAGTCAAACTTTGTTCTAATGGTTCTCTTGAGTGCTATAAGGCTCGGCTAGTTGCCTTGGGTAACCGACAAGAGTATGAAATCAATTATGATGAGGCATTTGCTCCCGTGGCCAAAATGACCACTGTTAGCCTCTTGTTATCCATCGCTGCTTCTCAGTCTTGGTCTCTTTATCAAATGGATGTCAAGAACGCGTCAAAGAGAACATTTATATAAAACTTCTTCCTAGTATGCCTCTTCTCTCTGCTGACTCTGTACGTAAGCTAAAAAGCGCTTTATATGGTCTTAAGCATGCTCCTCAGGGTTGGTTTGACAAGTTTCGTCACATTCTTTTGGATTTCTCCTTTACTCAGAGTCAGTATGACGCATCTCTATTTTTTCACAAAAGTAATGATGGCATTGTTTTGTTGTTGGTCTATATGGATGACATTATTATCTCCGGCTCTGATCACAATCTTATTTAGAAGCTTCAGCAACATCTACACTCAGTTTTCCATATGAAAGATCTTGGTCAACTTACTTACTTCCTTGGATTAGAGGTTCATACTACATCGCACGATATCTTCTTGAATCAACATAAGTATATTCAAGAAGTGATTAGGTTGGCAAATCTATCTGAAGCCTCATCGGTTGATACGCCTTTGGAACTTAATGTTAAATATCGAAAAAATGAAAGAGATATTAT
Organism: Fraxinus quadrangulata; assembly: GCA_903798255.1. NCBI lineage: Eukaryota > Viridiplantae > Streptophyta > Magnoliopsida > Lamiales > Oleaceae > Fraxinus > Fraxinus quadrangulata. The sequence goes on from CAIGRB010110492.1 coordinate 41,353, forward strand.
TCCAGATCCTCCTCTATATCGGAAGTTGGTAGATAGTCTCATATATCTCACCATCACACGTCCGAATATTTCATTTGTCGTTCATACTGTTAGCAAGTTTATGAATACCCCTCGTCATCTTCATTTAGTAGCTATTCGTCGCATTATTCGGTATCTTATTGGAACGGCTCATCGTGGATTCTTCTTCCCTCAGGGGTCGTCTCTTATGCTCACAGCCTATAGTGATGCTGATTGGGCAGGTTGTCCTGATTCTCGATGATCTACTACTGGATGGTGTATCTTTCTGGGTGATGCTCTCATTTCTTGGAAATGTAAAAAAAAGACCGTGTTTCTAAGTCCTCCACTGAGGCTGAATACCGAGCTATGTCCACCGTATGTTCTGAGGTTGTGTGGTTACGTGACCCCAATGTCCTCCACTAGTGCTATTCAAATTGCGGCCAATCCTGTGTATCATGAACGCACCAAACATATTGAAGTAAACTGTCATTATATTTGAGACGCCTATGATTCCAAAGTCATCACCCTTCCCCATGTTTCTACTACTCATCAAGCCACAGATATATTCACCAAATCCCTGACTCGGCACCGTCATAATTTTCTCATAGCAAATTGATGTTTGTGGACTATAAGAAAATAAGAAGAATAAGACACATAACCATAAACTATAGAGATGTTTGAGAACTTAAATACATGCTGCATTCAAATCAATAGCTCCTACAAAAAGGAGACTCAAATTCCTCAAGGACTGTCAATGTCAATTTTCATCAACAGACTGTTTATAATTATATCAATTTCCGCTAACAACCCTTGTGGATCTACAAAAAGAAACCGAAAAGCTTAATAGAAATTGCAATAAGGGAGCCATGAAATCCCAGGAACTATTTTCATCGACCTTTGTCAAAAAAAATATAGCGTCAATTCCACAAATTGTCTATGTTGATCCAAGTAATTACTTCGAAAATGTTAATTAACACCTATAAAAAGGTGATAGACAAATTTTTCGAAGACACTTTGATACTTAAGTCAGTATATGAAAATTGAACATAAAGATATTTAGAAATGTGAATTGAATGTAACTGAGAACATTTATAGGACAAAGTTTATTGACAATTTAGCAAAGATCATGTGGTTAGAATCCCCTTTGAATTGGACTGGCTCTTTATAAGGACAAAGATGGATTTTAATCCATCATCAGGTATTATAAGATTGGATGAGTTTTCTAAGAGTCAATTTTTATCTACAACCTAGTCTTGGAAGTAGAATAGTACACAAAATCTATTGTACTAAGAATTAACTACAAAAAATATCATCCAATAGTCTTGGAAGTAGAATAGTACACAAAATCTATTGTACTAAGAATTAACTACAAAAAATATCATCCAATATTATAATAAGATAAATTCTATGGGTAGAGATGTGAAGATACACAATCTATACTCATCCTTTCAAGAGCAGTCCAGTTCAATAAAGGCTTTTGGTAACTTCTTTGGCTGCGCTTAAAAGCACATTTTTAGGGTTTTTTTGGACAACCTTTTGGTTCAAAAGCACATTGTCCAAATAAGCACCTAAAAATGTACTTTCAAAGGGAGTCAGATGTGCTCTTTAACACAAAGAAACTCTACTCTAACTATAACTAATTCGTCCTAAAGGAAGTATGCTCATGTTACACAACAAAAACACTCCTAAATGTTCAATTTTATCATTATTCACTGACTTAAGCATCAGAGTGTTTTCGAAAAACTATTTTCCTACCTTTTTAAGAGTGCTACTTGAAATTCCAATGAGTGTTTTTTATACACCAAGAAAAACAATTGACAGAAATTAACTAAGACAATTTGTTCAACATTAACCACGGCCTATAAAATGTGCACACGCACATCTTATTTCTGCAATGCTACATTATTTGCCAAGAATTGGGTGCAGAAAATTTGAAGTCTTGGACACTTATGAATGGAAGCATCTAATTTTAATTCTAAAGCTTCAATCCATGTTATAAATTTAGCATAAGTAGTCAACATATTTTCCAAATTAAAGCAATCGTGCTGTTCTCCGTTAGAGACACAGGCTCCTCATGGCCCAAAAAGGCTGCTTCTGGTGCAAAAACAGCAGCCAACACACTCTCGCACACAACACTTCCGTTTGCCCCAGGTTTCTCGTTTTCGATCCAAACACAAATATAACAAGCAAAGTAATAATCTCGACCGGAAACAATTACACACCGAAGAAAAAGAAATTTCCATCATAAGCAAAGAAAATTTTTCACCTCCAATCGAGTAGACGAAGGGGTTCCTTGAAACCTACGTTGCAACTCGAGAACCATACGGGGATCAAGTTCGACTGCTACTACAGATTTTCCTACTTCGAGAAGCTTCTCAGTCAGGTTACCAGTACCAGGACCGATTTCTAGGATGACGTCGATGCCAGGTTTCTGAATTATACAGTCCATTAAGAATGTATTTTTCAATATGTGCTGGCCTTTGGAGTTGTGGAAGCATCCAGGAGGTTTGTAAATCAACGGATGGAAGATCCCTGTTTGGGCTCATTTGACAGTATTTTGAAATAGGAAAAAGTTGTGGATGAAAAAAAAAAGAAAAGTTTGACATTTGCGATTAAAATTATTCCATGAGAAAATATATCGTTGAAAAAAGGACAATTTACAAATATACCTTAGAAATTAGGAATGTTTTAAAAAATCATATGAAAAGTATTTTAAAAGTAAACAATATTTTAAAAAATGACACTGTCACTTTTTAAAGTTAAATCTCACTTTTTAATAAAACACTGATATACAATATCATTTTTATTAAAAATGATGTCTTTCACTCAATAATATTGAGTAACAAAAATATCAACAAAATAATAGAAAAAAGTCATAAACTAAAAAAAAAAAAGTAACGAACATTTAAAGAAAATGTGACAAAACACCAATTAGAACATTGGAATCAGTTCAATAAAGTGAAGTTATTAAATAAAGTGACACAACCATTATCTTCTTTCTTCATTCACAAGCAAATATTTATAAGTCAATTTATCCACGAAACACCAATCAAAATGTCAAACATCTTTAAGTAAATGCATCACCACTGTCATCTACCAACTTAGCCAATTAAAATTAGGGATCTTTTGAAAAATCAAATGAAAAGTATTTTGAAAGTAAAAACTACTATGTAAAATTAAGTGCCACTTTTTTTTTATAATGTCACTTTTTAAAGTTAAGTGTCACTTTTTAATTAAACAACAATATACAATATTATTAAAAAATGATGTTTGTCACTCAACAAAGTGACACTAGAAAAAAAAGTAACGAATGCTAAAAAAAGTGACAAAATTCAAAAAAGTGACAAACATTTTTAAAAAGTGACAAAAATTTTAAAAAAAGATTGCAAAACACCAATTAAAACATTGGAATCGATTCAATAAAGTGATAGAATTTTTTTTTTTTTTTTAAAGTAATACAACAGTCGTCTCTCATCTTTCTTTGCTCACCGCTAAACATCTTAAGTCATTTTATCGACAAAATATCCATCAAAAATGTCAAATATCTTTAAATCAATTCATCATCACCATCATCTACCAACTCAGCCACTTCTAAATTGTCCAATGATCCGTCGCACTAAATTCCTCGTCCAACTCAATACTCTCCCCACCATTCGAGTCATCATCATAGTCACTATGATCACCAACAATTGAGCTTCCATAACCTAATTCTTGCTCCACATTAGACCATTGATTCTATCAATAAAATTTAATATTTTTTTATATAAACATATTGCATAAAACCCAATGCACCTAGAACCTGAAATAATTTTAACATAACAAATGCCCAGAAGAGGTTCACACGACCTCCTCGCACATGATAGCCCACTACAACTTTAAACAATTCATTGAGCTCCTTCTCTTTTGCCTTCTTCTTCGTACCAGAATAAGGTTCACCAAAATTGAACCATTTTGTTCTTTTTTTTTACATCCCCAAACTCCATTGCAACATTCAGAGATAAATAAATAAATAAATAAATAAATTCAATTTCACATAATTTCCCAAAAAAAATCACAAATCCATTGAGCAAAACAAGCTGAGCTGATATCGAAGGAGAATAAAGCAAATAGTCTTGGGCAAGTTGAATACATACATATACATACGATTATTTAAATACAGATACATAAGGAGAAGAAAGAAAATAGTCTTTCACGAATCAACGACTCTTTTTCCTCCAAAACCTGAGGCGACGAAGTTCAAAATTCTTTGGGTTCAAATTCAAATTCGGATGTAGCAGAACGATGACATTATTTGGATGAGATAGTTTCTTTGGGAGCTTTCTGAAAGTTCTGTAATTGGGACTGATTGGGGTTTTCGGGTGGTTTTGATAGTTTTAGAACGTATTAAATACGTGATTAAATAATTTAATTAGTTAATAAGATATTAATCAAATTAGTATTTTTCTTCAAGGTATTGGACCTAATTTGCTCTTGAAAACAAGTATGGTAAAAATGAATTTTGAGAATGACGAGGCTCAAACGGGGGCCCTATTGTAGTTTGATTTGATGGGTTGGGTCTAGTTAATGGGCTAGACTCAAATTGAGAACTTTTGTTGCAAGTTAAACTTTCAAACTAGGACAAGAATAGCATTAACTCCTAACCAAAAATATTTAGTTGGGTAATTGACAAAAGTAGCATTAACAGTGTTCATTTCCATATAAAGGTACACAGGGTAGACTTTCGAATTTATCTGTAGTTTTGATTGGTTTGAAATGAACATCTTCCCACTTTATCTAAAATTATACAGATAATGAAAAATTATATTTGATCCATTGATTTTTCTGACGACATTGTTCATGTTTGATATGAAATATTAGACAATAATAAATAATTTTTTTCACCTTCGCTTTCTTTATTAATATTGCATAGAACTAATCTGTTCTTCTAGGGGCAGAACCAAAAAAATATGTTGCGATGAGCTAAATTTTGAAAAATTTATAATGAACTCACATCATAAGGGATGTTCTATGCTTCTCGAGATACAGTTTAGAAGGTTAAGCATGACAAAGTGGGTTAGATACTCATGTAAGTACAAATTTAGATTTTAACCTTAAGATAATAGATTTTGTAGCTTTACTTGTCAAATTGGAAGTCGACGCTCTTCCTAGGAAATGTAAATTGATGGATGCATGATAGATATGAGCAAATGATATATACCCATCAATCAAAAACTAAGTAAATACTAACGACCATTCTTATTAGATATAAATTCCGAATAATTTTTACAACCCTTTATTCCGAACAAATGAAAATTTTGATTAAAACACAATAAAAAATACATGATTATACATCACAGTTCTCAAAATAATATATGATGTTGGCATCAATCATTTATACCAACTCATTCTAATATCAATTGAAAATGGAGAAAATCGACCGAAAATATCGAGGGCCCAAGAAATTGGATTTATTTTTCACATCCATGTTTGATTCATTTCAATAATATGCTTTTAATCACATTAATTTATAAGTAAATAACTTTTAACAAATATTCTTTTTACTGATATATTAAGTNCGACCGAAAATATCGAGGGCCCAAGAAATTGGATTTATTTTTCACATCCATGTTTGATTCATTTCAATAATATGCTTTTAATCACATTAATTTATAAGTAAATAACTTTTAACAAATATTCTTTTTACTGATATATTAAGTATAGAGCAAGTTACTTGTTTAATAATAATAACTATTTCATTGTCAAAATAAGTAATTTTTACTCATAAATAAGAATATTATACAAAAAGCATATATAGAAACCACAATTTAATTCATTTTAAGCTTAGCAAAACATGTACTCCTTTATTGTTAAAATAAAATGAGTCATTTATTTTTGGCGTTAATTAATAAAAATATTTCTTATAAAATTTACTTTCTTAATCATAATGAATATCTTATGATTGTGTAGTCTTTTTTAAAACTTGGATAACTATACATTGGGCTTGGATTGGATTCAAGTTTACCGATGTTAAATAGAACAAGAGAAAATTACAGTAACGATATCAAATCTTTCATTTGGTTGTAGACTTTGTCCAAATCTTTCATTTGTACTAGTATGTAACCAAACATTTCAAAAATTCGCGCTTGAAGTTCAAATGGATGGAAACCGTTGGTTTAACCATTAGTGGACTAGAGAATTAGAATTTAACTATTTTGACCAATTTTTAAAAGGGTAACATGGTAAATTTATATTTTTTCGGAAAAAAAAAAAAATTATATCAACTAATAAATCAAAAGATAAAAAACCAAAACCACTCCCCCACCCCACCCCCGTCCCATTCCAACCTCTTCCCCCAAAATCATCGCCACCCACCTGACAATGCCTCCACTATCACCATCGCCTCCTCCGTAACGTCGACACCACAATCGCCTCTAAGGTGGCACCACTGGAATTTTGCTATCCACACCACCAATTCAACCATTTTCGTCGCCTCACTCACATTTCTATCCCAAAACATTATGCGCTGGAACTATACACTATATTTTCCATCTCCGTTGCCTGCAACTTATTACCTTTCCATCGTTCGAACCACACACACCCTTCCATACCCCTGTTCTCCATTTCGTCGATAGCATCTCATCATATCATTCCATTCATCAACACCACCGCCTACTAAACACTAACACCACCACCACCATTATCACAACAAGAACCACTAAAACCACCTGCTGAACCACCATTTTTAGTTGAAGTCAATAACAGCACCACCTACTAAACTACCACAACAAGAACCCACAACTAATTCACCAGAATTCAACAGAAGAAGCCTTAGAAAGATATTAACATAAATCAACTAATTCATACACCTGCTTCATTTGTCTTGCGGGCCACAAACACGGTACAATCCACCACTATTTTGCTGGTTGTTCAATGTGGCTAGGTGTTACTATTGATGATTTGGGTTTCCATTGAAAAATTCTAAATTTGGGATGGGATCGATTATGAGGTTAAGAGAGAATATTAGGTCTCCATTGGCACAATCGATGGTGGCTAGTGTGGCATTGGCATCGTCATTAAGTGGGTGACATTTTGAGGTAAAGGGGTTCGGGGAAGAAGGAGATGATGGCGGTATTTGTTTTGATTTTTGTTTTGTTTATTTAATAATTAATATATTATATTGTGTTTTATGTTTAACAAATGTGAAAATACCATTATGTCCTTTTAAACCTAATCAAAATTATAGTCAAGGTTAATTCTCTGTCAAACTAACAGTTTCCATCCATGTGGACTCCAAGTGCGAATTTTTGAAAGGTTTGGTTGTCATGGTGGTACAAATGAAATGTTTGCACAATGTCTGCAACTAAATGAAATGTTTCATATCATGGCTGCGATTTCCCCCTTCTCATAGCAGCAAATTCATTAATGCCTAGCTTGTATGTCCGAGTTCCTGCACTGTTGAAAGACTCAACGAATTCTTCATTCTCTTGTACATCTTGTATCGTGTTGCCTTCTCTGCATTATTTTTGTATGCACATCCATATTTAGCCATCCAGTGCTCATACCTCTCGATAATGGATGCTTCATTGATGGCTGCAAAAAGTTGCCAGACAAGAATATATCCCAATTATTAAAGAAAGAGCAAGAATAATTTTTTGATCAAATTGCAAATCCATAGATTAGTAATCCACTTTATATGGCATGTTTTCGTAGGTTTATTTTCAATGTAAAGGCATACAAGAACAACATATATATATGGATAACAAATTGCTTCTTCAATGATTTGTAAGTGCAAGCATTACCACTGTGATGTGAATCTCTTTTTAGGTTTTGACAAGGAACTACTAAGCATAAAATGTTAGAATAATTTCAGGATATGTTTCCCATGTTTTATAAAATGGGCTAGATGTATAGCTCCGATACTATGGTTTAGTCCAATACATTGAATAATCACTTGGGTTCTTTTACACCTTAGTTATATCCAATTATGTGGACATTGTTACTGTGATTTATCATCATCATCATCATCATTATTATTATTATTATTTTCTTTAATTTGTTAACAATGCATGCATTTCGAATGTGTAGTGTCTTTTAGATACTGTTTTGGATCTTATTCTAACTTATATTTCTATCATATTTTGATCACTAGCGAATTGGGAATAAAAATAATAACATATTATTTCTTTGGTCTGTATTCTATAATCCCAAAATATTTGGAACGTAAAAACTAAAGTTGGGAGAATCTGGTCACGGATCATTCACTAGATTTGGTTCATTTGGAGCACAGTTAGACACATGGCACAACATTTTCACCTCCTTTCAGCAGCGTGTTCATGGTTTGAGACAAATGGTCATTAAACAAGAGGGTCGAGCTGGTTACATGACTTAACACTTCAGGATATACATGAACTAATGAACACAATCTTTCAGGAACAATGCTCCAATGCTTCTGCTGGTATTCAGAAGCAGTGTAGGGACTAGCAAGATAGTTTTAGAATGGAGATCACATTATCTAGCTTATGGAATATCCCTGTATGAAGTTTCTTGAAAGTATTTTTTTAAGAACGCGTTGATACTTGATGTAATTATGCAAACTGCAGGCGATCATAACCAGTCGTTTTCATATATAAATTTCATACAAGTCGTATTTACAAAAGCATGAGTAGGTATTTTGACAACAGATATACACAAGGTGAAACGACGAATTCTTGTTGGAAATGCCTTCTTATCTTGCTGTTTTAAGCAGTTGGATAAGAAGCTTGCATCGCAATGCCACAAAGTCCTTCCTCAGCATCAATGCCCCTCTGCATTCTAATGTATCCATTCTCACCCCAACTTGTTCCCCAAGAATTCTTAACCAACCAATACTTAGTACCGTCACTAGCTGTCGCATAACCAACTGCTGTAACGCCATGGTCTAGATCAGTCCCGCATTCTCCAGTGAAAACTCCACTCTTATAGAACTGGAAGTCGGATCCACTAGCATCAATAGCAACAGATACTGGTTGTTTAGCCACAGCTTTAAGCAATGCTGACTCGCTATTGGCTGGAACATCCTCGTATCCTGTAATCTTGGCAGCATGGGAGGATTCCTTCTTATTGTTGCAAGTGTTGTCTGTTCCGGCGTATGGGTAATTAGATTCAGTTGTAAGTCCATGGTTTTTGATGATGAACTCAAACGCATTATCCATTAGACCTCCATTGCAGCCCATATCTTCACTTGTGTCACAATCCACAAGTTCTTGTTCAGATAATGAAATCAATTTTTCTGTTGAAAGCTGGTTTATTCCTTCAGTGGCCGCAACAGCTGAGAAAGCCCAGCAACATCCTATAGTATTTGTAAAAATTGTTAGATAAACAGCAGATTCGATGTTAGAATCAGGAAATACATAACAAAGAAATGAGTTAAAAAATAGTTAACCTACCACACTGGCCTTGGTCCTTAACACCAGTAACAGCTCCCTTCTTTCTCCAGTCCATGCTCGATGGAACCGCGGTCATATTTTCATACCTGAATGACGACGCTTTGGGTGACTTTAGAAAAGATGACATTTTATATCCATTCCGAGATGCCTGAAACTCCTTGTTTGTCAGATCAACAAATTGATTGATGCCAAGCTGATAAGACCGAGTCCCTGCTTTATTAAAAGTCTCGATGTACTCCACATTCTCTTTGAATATTTTGTATCGCATAGCCTTCTCTGCACTATCCTTATACTGGCGTCCATATTGTGCCATCCATTGCTCGTGTTTTTCAGCCATGGATGCGTCTTGCAATGAACGAGCTATGACTTGAGATGCCCACATCTCCAACACCAGAATTGCAACAAAAATAAGCTTCCAACTCAGATTCGAAGCCATTCTTTTGAGCAGGAGTGTTTAATGTATTTGAATTTAATGATGTGAAGAAATGTGTTGTGCAATCCATCAGAGAGAGACAGGTATTTATAGAATTCTTGTTCATTGTTCTTCAAAATATCATCTTGTTTCATTTCAAAGTCCCTGGAAAGCCCGGCAAGTTG
>CAIGRB010110512.1:0-21554 GCA_903798255.1 Fraxinus quadrangulata
GAGCCAACATACTTTAACAAAAGCATAAAGATTAAGCTGGTGAATAAAACATAAGCAGACAGTAAAATTAGTTAAAAGTCAGCCAATCAATAGCTGCCACATCTCACTAACAAAAATTACCCATTTACCCCAAATGCCTTGATAGCCCAAGAATAACTAACCAAGATGGGGTGAATTGATTTTTAAAATTTTTTCGAAAAATTAATCTAAATTCAAGTAAGTAAAAACTAAATAGATTAATTCAAATAATAAGCACAAATATAAAAGTGTTAAATAAAAGGGAGAGATGATGCAAACGATATAATTGTGGATGTTCTATCCAAAGAAATTATCTACGTCCTCCGTTACCAAGCTCTCCGTCATGAGCAAGATATTTTCACTATGTTGATTGACTTATGGTGCAATTTAACCATTTATAATGCTTTCGGTGACTTACAAATAAGAAGTACTAATCCTTGTACAATGTTGAGCATTACGGGGACCTCAACACGACCCACTATTGAGTTTTAACGGGACTTCAATATGACCCTACATGTTAAATTACAACAAGGAGCACTGATCCTTATACAATGTTGATATTTAAGAGACTTTAACAAGACACATACTTTATCAAAGTGATTTTACAATGGAATACCTCTCTTAATATACAAATGAGTTAAGTACTAAAAGAGACTAACACTTCAATTAATAGTAATAAATGATAGTTCAAGTGTTAGACAAAATATTTTGATGAATATGATAGTATAAAATTAGATTCAATCACTCAAAATATTTCAATGAGAAGATGAAGAAATAAATACATTGTAGGTTTAAAAATCTTCTCAAGAAATATCTCTATTTTAATTGATGATTGTAATAAATTAAGTACTAAGAGTGAAATGAGAAACTTTGATGAATGTGATGATTTTACAAGTTTACTTCAATCAATCAAAGTTTCGATAATAAGAAGAAGAAGAAGAAGAAGCAGAAGAAGAAAAGTTTATGCAATTTAAGTGCAAAAATCTTCTTAAAAAATATATCTCTCTTTCAATGAATAATTTGTGATAAATTAAGTATTAAGAGAGAATTAAAAACTTCGATAAATATATTGATTTTTCAAGTTTGATTAAATCAATCAAAGTTTTAAATATGAAGAAGTAGAAATATTTATACAAAATAAGTGTAAAGATCTTTTTCAAAAATATATCTCTCTTTTAAAATTGATATAAATAAATTAAGCACAAAAGAGAGATGAAAAACTTTGATAAGAGAAATGATTCAAAAAGTTTGATTCAACAATCAAAGTTTTTGCTATGAAGAAATAAATGAAATGATCGTAAAAATATAAGTTCAAAGAAGATTTTTTCAAATATATTTCTCAAGAAAGTATTCTTATAGTTGTTATAATGAATGCAGAGTGAAGGGATATTTATAGCAATCAAAACGCAATAAATTCTGCCTAACCGGACAACCATCCCGATGTCCGCCACTCATCCGAATGACCAACTAGTCGTTGCGGTCAGAACAGTAAAAAAACTAACCGTTGGGGATGAACCAGTCGTCCGGATTGACAGAAATTTTTCTGTCAAATTGATGGTCCGATTGACCGTTAACCTTTTTTTTTTTTTAGGAGATATGATGTAAGTTCAAGTATCACTTTAAATGATCAGTCTTACTTTTGATCAAAAATATTTTATAAAATTAACTCTTCGTGCACAAAATAATTTTAGAGCTATTATCATTCATTACTAAAGATTAAAGTGTTATACTTTTACATATGATTTCAAAAGCCTGGTCTTTGATCTTGCTTCAAAGTTTCTTTTCTGTCGGCTCTTAAATTCTTGATCTTAATCTTTCTTGACGTTTGGCTTTTATGCTTGATTTCGATCTTGACCTTCTTCATGAGCCCGATTTTATAGTCTTGATTTTGATCTTTTAAGCTCTCATCTCAAATGATTTGACTTGAATACTTAATTTCACTTTGATCTTCATTTCAAGTCTGATTTATGATGTATTAACTTTGGCAATACTTGATTAATTTTTAACATTGAACTATCATCACTCAAAATCAATTGTTGTTAGAAATATTATTAATCTTGTTTGTTATGATCAAAACATTAAAGGTGAAATCAACCATAGGTCAACAATTTCTCCCTTTTTGATTATGACAAACAAGATGATTTGCATGGTAAGATAAAACAATTGATATCGTATTAATAAAAGAATATACATTATAAATTTTGCATATAATTTATATATTCTCCCTATCTTTTACAAATCAATAACCATATATTCAAAGCATATAAATGATTTTCTTTCCCCTTTTTCATATATTCCAAGCATATTACATTTTCAAATCAAAGCATTCATAATCATCTAATTTCATAAATTTTCCCTTTTGACATAAGTAAAAAGGCAAAGCATTTAAGATCAAAAGACAACCATAGGGAACAATAAAAGATTTCCCCTTTTTAATGCTTTTCAAATCTATCTTATTCAATTTCTCCATTTAGAATAAGTAAAATGATAGCACATATGAGAGTAAGAGTATGGCATATAAGATCAAAATATTAAATCAATCATAGAAGATAGTAATATATTCCCTCTCAATTAATTACAAGATGCCAAATATATACAAATTTTAAAAAAAGGATAATTATCACATTTATAGTAAATAATAATCAAAGCATGAGTGTTGAAATGACAAAAGCATACTCATTTGGGTAAAATTTATATAAATTCCAACTAATTATGCACATAGAATCATAAGAGAACGTTTAGTATGAATTCAATTTAACCAAATAATTTAAATTCATTGATAATTCCCAAACCTTTTTAAATATATGATTATCTATCAAGTGTTAGATGTTTAGTAATAATATTGATCAATTGATTCTTCGTATTCACAAATTCGAATACAATATCCTCCTTTTGAGTGCTTTTAGAATATCATAGATGTAATATCTTAGTTAGATATCTAAAATTCATTTTATGGCACTAATATGTGATTTTTGAGTATTGAGTTGAAATTTAACACATAATCACGCACTAAACATAAGTCGAGTTTACTTGCGATTAAGTAAAGAAAATATCCGATCATACTCGATATTTTATTATATTTATGGAAGTACATTGATCATCTTTGTCCATTTTGATTGATGAGCTCATAGGAATGTTCATTTCTTGGATCTTCCTTATTTTGGTCTTGAATAGTCATTTGTTCGAAAGGAGTTTCCGATCCTACGTCATTAGTAATACCTTTCTTACGATAAAAAATGTTAGTTTCATCGAAAGTGACATGCATGGATTCTTCAATGACTAAAGTTCTTTGGTTAAAGACTCTATAAGCTTTGCTAGTCGACGAAAATCTAGAAAGATTCCAATATCGGAATTTGAATTAAATTTTTCAAAATTTTCTTTTGTATTAAAAAAATGAAGCATTTGCAACCAAAATTTTAAAATAATCGATATTTGAAATTCTATTTCCCAAAACTCATTGGGGGTTTTGTGTTTTCTTTTGACTAATTGAAACTCTATAAACAATATAGCAAGTAGTGTTAATGGCTACGACTCAAAAATATTTTGGTAAACTATTTTTATTTAGTATAATATGAGCCATTTTTTGCAATGTGAGATTTTTCTTTTTACTACGCCATTTTGTTGAAGAGTTCTATGAGCTGAAAAATTATGTTCACAATCATAAGGTTTGCACAAATTATCAAAAGCAATATTATCGAATTCTCCACCATGATCAATCCTAATGGTAGTAGCAGTGCATCCCTATTATTGTGAACATTTTTGCAAGAATGTTCAAATGCATTCAATACTTCATTTTTTTAGGTTCAAAAATAATGGAACTCAAATAATCTAAAAAAATTCATCAATAATGACGAAAGCATAATGTTTACTATTTAAACTTGTGATACTAGATGATCAAAAAATATTCATGTGGAGAAGACAAAGAGATTTGTAGTTGAAGAATGTTGCTTTAATTTGAAAGAACTCTTTACTTGTTTTCTATGCATCACAAATTTTGTCTTTCAAATTTCAAATTTGAAAAATTTTTAATAAAACAATTTTTGAAATTTTTGAAAGTAGGTTCATGCTAACATGACATAATCTTCTATCTCATAACAAAATATCATATTTTAAACTTGATAAATATTTTTCTCCGCATTCAAACTTAGTGTTAATGACATAAGCATTCTTACTTCAGCTTTCTATAGACATCACATCTTTCGATGTAATATCCTCAATAATGCACTTGAAATAATCAAATTTGATATGATAACATAAGATGAATAATTACAAATAATTTCAATAACAATGATTTTTCTTTTCGCATTATCTCTAAAAGTATCATGACCGCCGTCCTTTATTTTGAAACTTGACAATAAAGCTTGATTTCCGGTCATGTGCTTTGAGCATCCATTATCCAATGTACATTTGCTCTTCCTTGGTACCTATAAAAATAATTCAATTTTTGATTTTTGACACCTATACATAATTGGGTCCTCAATAGTTAGTATTAGTGGATTTTTGAATCCACTTATAGTTGTCTACAAAATTTAATTTTTTTTTATAGAACAATAAAAAGCTACACGTCTATTTTTATTGCAAAAATTACATGTGTGATATTTGAAATATGAGAAGTTGAAACTTTAACAAAGAAATTTTTAAGCGACTTTTGTTTTGAAAATGGTTTATATCCAATTCCTCCTTTATCGAAAGCACATTTTTGTTCACCAAACATTAAATCAAAAATTTTCTTGCATTGAGTAAATTTGTGAATAATTAGAGTCAAATCTAAAATCCTTTCTTGTAAAGAAAAATTATCCTTAATCAAATAATCATAATCGACTTTTTCTTTTTCAAAATTTTGAATTTTTAAAAGTTTTTTTTACCTTAATTTTCAATAAATAATTTTTCTTTTTGAGAATAGAATGATTTAAAGCAAGTTTTTCAAATTTTTCAAGAATTTCATCATAAGAGGTAGATAATTCATCATATGAAGAATTTTCCTTTACCTCATTTCCAGTAGCCATGAAGCACATGTTGGTAATTTTCTCTTGACTTTCATCTTCTTCATGGTCATTATCGTCACTTTCATCCATGTTGTTTGAAGTGCTTTCTTTTTTATAAATCTATTCTTCTCTTCGCTCTTTTCTTCTTCCTTTTGGAATTGACAATTGTTGCAAAAACTTTTCCATTTCTTAACAAGAAGAACAAGATCATCAAGTTCTTCATCATTCATATTTTCGCTTAAAGTGTCTTCATCAACTACGAATTTTAAAGCAATTTGATGTATTTCCTCTTCTTTGTTTTTCATTGTCTTTTTTTTTTCTCGGTGCGATTTAGATCATATGTCATCAATATTCTATAAATCTCTTCTAATAGATATGTGTTGATATCTTTGGTATTTTCTATCAACATTCTCAACGAGCTCCAATTTTTCGAGAGAAACCTAAGCACTTTACTCACAAGTTCACCGTTAGTGAATTTTCGATCAAAGCCCTTGAGGCCATTAACAATATCGGTAAAATGAATGTTCATTTAAACAATCGGTTCATTTTCTTTCACAAAGAAATTTTCAAAATCTTTAACTAAGAGATTTATCTTAGTTTCTTTCACTTTGCTAGTTCCAACATGAGTAATTTTTAATGCATGCTAAATATCAAAAACGAAATCACATGTACTAATAAGATTAAATTCATTTCTATCTAAAGCACAATAAAATATATTTTTTACTCTATTATTTAAAGATAATTTTTGTTTATCTACTTCATTATATTCCTTTCTCAGTTTATAAATAATTTGGTCTGGTTTACCATCCTTTCTAATTACCTTTTTAGGCACATATGGACTAAATTCAATAACTTCCCAAATATTATAATTTATTGATTGAATAAATATTAACATTCTAACCTTCCAATAGTTAAAAATGAGTACCATCAAAGAAATGAGGACGATTTGTAGAATGCCCCTCAAGATTTGGAAAAATGTGGTTAGCTATTGCTCAAAATTGTGAAATCTTTAAAATTGAGCACCTTGCTGTGATACCAATTGATAGCCCAAGAATAACTAATTAAGAGGGGGTGAATTGATTTTTAAAACTTTTTCGAAGAATGAATCTAAATTCAAGCAAGTAAAGACTAAATAGATGAATTCAAGTAATAAATACAAATATAAAAGCGATAAATAAAAGTGAGAGATGATGTAAATGATATAATTGTGGAGGTTCGATCCAAAGTAATGATCTACGTCCTCCATTATTAAGCTCTCCGGCACGAGCAAGACATTTTCACTATGTTGATTGATTTATGATGCAATAAACTCTTTACAATGCTTCTGATGACTTACAAACAAGGAGCAACGATCCTTATACAATGTTGAGCTTTATAAGATCTCAACATGACCAACTATTGAGCTTTAACGGGACCTCAATATGACCCATACAGTGGCTTACAACAAGGAGTACGGATCATTATACAATGTTGATCTTTAAGGGACTTCAACACGATCAACACTTTATCAAAGTGATTTTACAATAGAATACCTCTCTTAATATACAAATGAGTTAAGTATTAAAAGAGGCTAACACTTCAATTAATAGTAATAAATGATAGCTCAAGTGTTAGACAAAATATTTTGATGAATATGATAGTATAAAATTAGATTCAATCACTCAAAGTATTTCAATGATAAGATGAAGAAATAAATACATTACATGTTCAAAAATCTTCTCAAGAAAAATCTTTGTTTTAATGTATTATTGTAATAAATTAAGTACTAAGAGTAAAATGAGAAATTTTGATGAATGTGATGATTTTACAAGTTTAGTTCAATCAATGAAAGTTTCATTATGAAGAAGAAGAAGAAGAAAAGTTTATGCAATGTAAGTGCAAAAATCTTCTTCAAAAATATATCTCTCTTTCAATGAGTAATTTGTAATAAATTAAGTAATAAGAGAGAAATTAAAAACTTCGATGAATATAATGATTTTTTAAGTTTGATTAAATCAATCGAAATTTTAAATATGAAGAGTAGAAATGCTTATGCAAAATAAGTGTAAGGATCTTTTTCAAAAATATATATCTCTTTTAAAATTGATATAAATAAATTAAACACAAAAGAGAGATGAAAAAATTTGATGAGAGAAATGATTCAAAAAGTTTGATTCAATAATCAAAGTTTTTGCTATGAAAAAATAAATGAAATGAACGTAAAAATGTAAGTTTAAGAGGATTTTTCAAATATATTTCTCAAGAAAGCATTCTTATAGTTGTTATAATGAATGCAAAGTGAAGGGGTATTTATAGCAATCAAAACGAAATAAATTCGGTCCAACTAGACGACCATCTTAATGTCCGCCACTCATCCGAATGACCAACTAGCCGTTACGGTCAGAACGGTCAAAAAACTGATCGTTGGGGATGAACCAGACGTCCAAATTAACGAAGTTTTTCTGTCAAACCGGACGATCCGATTGACCGTTGACTTTTTTTAGGAGATATGATCTAAGTTCAAGTATCACTTTAGAGGATCAATCTTACTTTTGATCAAAAATATTTTATGAAATTAACTCTTCGTGCACAAAATAATTTTAGAGCTATTATCATTCATTAATAAAGATCAAAGTGTTATACCTTTACACATGATCTCGAAAGCCTAGCATTTGATTTTACTTCGAAGTTTCTTTCATATCGGCTCTTAAAATCTTGATTTTGATCTTTCTTGACGTCTGACTTTTATGCTTGACTTTGATCTTGACCTTCTTTATGAGCCCGATTTGATAGTCTTGATTTTGATCTTTTAAGTTCTCATCTCAAATGATTTGACTTGAATGTTTAACATTCACTTTGATCTTCATTTCAAGTCTGATTTATGATGTGTTGACTTTGGCAATACTTGATTGATTTTTAACATTGAACTATCATCACTTAAAATCAATTGTTGTTAGAAATAATATTAAATCTTGTTTATTATGATCAAAATATTAAAGATGAAATCAACCATAGGTCAGCATGTCTGATTAGAAATATATAAATAGACATATCGAAGATGAAGAAAGGCATGCAAATTTTAGTAACTTCTTCCCAAATAACCATTTTTCTATTGCTCTAATTTGAGCATTAGAATAGAGAGTTTCAATAGTCCTAAAATAATTAATCAAGAGGGGATGAATTACTTTCTGAAACGTTTTCGAAAATAATTTTAAATTAAGAAATTCACAAAAACGTTGACTAATCAAGTACTAATCATAAGCGAAATATGATTAAAATGATAGAGAGTGAAAATGATATATTTATGGAGCTTTGATCCATATCAATTATCTACGTACTCCGTTACAAAAGTCTCCGTCACGAGTAAGGACTTTTTACAATTTGATTGACTTATGATACAATCAAAATTCTTAAAATGCTTTCAATGACTTACAAACAAGAGCAACAATTCTTATACAATATTTAACTTTCAAGAGACATCAATATGATCCAAAGATTTAAAGAAATGCTTTTACAATGATTTTTTTTAAATAAATAATATCAATAAATTAAGTATTAAGAGAGACTAACACTTCAATGAATATCAATAAATAATAACTCAAGTATTGTACAAGAGATTTTGATGAATATGGTGTTTTAAGAGTTTGATTTAATCAATCAAAATTTTCCAATATAAAGATTTAAACGAAGTAAATGCAATCTAATTTAAAAGACTTGGTCAAAATATTTTTTTCAATACACTTGAAGGACCCCTTACATTTATTACATAAGAAAATCAATTTATAGATAACAATTTGCAAAACTTTTTGTTAGTTCAAATGAGAGATCAAACGACCTATAATAGTTCGGATAACACAAAAATATATTTGTTGGACAAAATGGTGAGAAGTCATAGTGGTCAAATTTTGAATCATTGTATTTTCGATTGAACAGTCACCTCATTCGCCCGATTGATTGGGTTGATCGACCTATTGTCGAACCAATTGTTCGATTTGACCTAATTTGTTCTGATCCGAATATTTTTTAAGAAATGTGGAATTTGTAAAGTCCTTTCAACTAGTTTTTCAAAAGTAAATGATATTTTAGAAATATAATCTCAAGTTCAGAGTATCATTTTGAAAATCAATTTTACTTGATCAAAATATTTTATACAAGTAAGAATCAAAATAGTTTTCAATGTATAAAATTGTTTTTGTCAATCATTACTAAGGGTGTGTTTGACACTTATTTTGGAGAAGAATGGGAAGAATGTGTGGTTAAAAAGTAAGAAGAATTTTTGAGTTTATGTATAATATTATTTTATTGATATAATGTGTGATTGAAATGAAAAAAAGAGAAAAATTAAAAAGAGAATGGATGTCAAGCATTGGCTAAATATTTATTAATATCATTTGATCTAAAAATCTAATTTTTGATCTTTCTTTCAGATCTGGGACGTAAACACGACTAATTTGGCTAATACTTTTCTTTAGAAATTTGTGTTATTTGACGCGTCTTTTGTGGCCTGTCAAAATGATAAACACGTGCAGATAAAACGTAGCGACTATTAAGAGATTATGTTCTCTGTGGTTTTCAATTTTACCCCGTAACTGTTACTTTCCAACGCCCTACCGGCCAAGATTATCATCCGCTCGGTCTCTAATTGTTGCAAAAACAATTGAAATCGGAAAATTTGAGCAAACTTCTCGACTTTTGGCGTACAGACTTGGTAAGATTCGTCTTGCCTTTGCTCACTTTGCGACCTAATCTTTACTTAATCATTCCGGGCTTAATTTATTTTTCTTCCTTTCTTTCTAGGTTGAAAATTTATGGGTTTGATTATGATAATTTGGCTGAATGAAACTGAAACATGATGTATTTATTGAAATGAGTAAAAAGGATGATCATGTCAATATTTCATGTAAGAAATGGATGACGTCTTAGTATAATTAACATGATGGATAAAATTGGGAGGTCTATAACTTGTATATGTGGAGGCAAATAGATTTTCAAGGTGAAAACCTTGTAAACTTCTAGACATGTCCAGTGCATCTGGATTGCAGTGGCAAGCAAGTTGAAAGGCTTGCCGTCTGCTTGGCATTCATTTATGATGAATAGATGGTCAAACCTAAAATTGGTCTCCAGTGAGTTCTATCTACGGTGTGTTTGAGCCACAAAATGTATTTTGGAATTAAAAAAGAAGGAAATGTTATTGATGTGATGAAAAATATTATTTTATTGAAGAATGTGTGATTGAAAATGAGAATAAGAATGGTGGCTCAAACAGGGGTTAAATATTTTGGTCTACGTGTGTTTTACATGCTCTATAAAATAGAATGGTATTATTTCTTTTATTTGCTCTATAATAAAAATAAATAAAATAGAAAGGAAGGGAGAGAAAATCCAATATACTCTTTTTTCCCCCTCTCTGTCATGTTAGCTTGACATAATCCTTGTGTTGGAGAGGATTTTTTGAGACAATGTTTAGTTTGCTTACGTGCATAACCATTTTAGCAATCCACGGTTGCATTTGCAATGTTCTTAGCATTGAGACTTGGGGTTCCATTTGGAGGAGTAACCCAAACCGTTAGTATTTGATGTGGGATTTTATCCTTGTAACTTCGTAAGATGGTGGCTCCTTTGATCACAACTATCTTGAAATTCGAATACTCGTTTGAGTTTCACGCAAACCGAATCTTTTGTTTGAGTTCAAGGGACTTTGATATGATTCTAAGAGTTGAAATTCCATAATAAAATGTCAATTTTAGTAAGAAGAGTAACCCAAGCCTTTATATGTTGTTTAGTATTTTTAAACTTATATGATGTGAGATTTTACCTTAAACAATTAGTTGTTTTTACTTTTGACGCTTTCTGTTCTCACTTATTCAGAGTGCCGTGTTGAAACATTATAGTTCAATTTTCTTGGATCTTGATCTTTTTCTCGACTTAGCGATATTGCTCTTCTTCCACTACAATTTTTCTGTGTTCCTTGACTTTGTAATTTTGTATAATAAGCGTTCTCATAAATACATAGGATACACCTGTGTAAAGCTTCCACTTTGGAACCTATATTGTCCCTTTAGGGGCATTGCCATCATATTTGTCTAGCCAATGGCAGCTGCCAGTGCTTTGCTGGTGCCACAGGAATGGAGATTTCTAAGAATTCGTGGTTACACTGGCCAATCGAAGGTACATGACCTACCTTATCTAAATACATTACTCAGTCATTTATGTACATTTCCAGATTGCTGATACTTCATTAATTTAATTATTTATTATTCTCTAGCAAATGATGAATTAGGTCCAATTATGCCTATTTCCCAAGCATAATGCATGGCCATTTATTTACATTTCCAATCACTAATGCCTTTCTTTGTTTGTTTCTTTGTCATTTCTTAGGGCATGATGGAAAAGGTCCAATTACGCTCTTTTATCATACCTTCTTCATCACATTCTTTGGTATGCTCCTCTTTATCCTCAGAACCTTGTGGTGTTACGATGTATTTCTAGATTAATTAATTTTTCCTTCTAATACCTTGTTTGTGTTTGTAATATTTGCGGGCACATCTTGCATTTCATCTGTTTTCTGCACTTCCATCACTAGAACTGAAACTACTAGTTTTCAGTCTCACATTTAACCTCAGAGCTTTATACTTGGATGTTCCTGTATTTAAATTTTACTAACTTTTACTAACTTTTACTTAGTAATAGTCTGATTGTTGTTGCCTTTATTAAGCAATGTTGTTTTCCCTGTATCCAGACACAATCGCAGATTCAC
Source organism: Fraxinus quadrangulata (assembly GCA_903798255.1). Lineage (NCBI taxonomy): Eukaryota > Viridiplantae > Streptophyta > Magnoliopsida > Lamiales > Oleaceae > Fraxinus > Fraxinus quadrangulata. The sequence goes on from CAIGRB010110512.1 coordinate 11,740, forward strand.
ATGAACCTGCTTTCTGTGTCTCTTATCAACTTTTCTCTCGGACCACGTGTTTTATGTACTAAATTATAGTTCAAGCTTTGCTGCTATTTTCTTCTCTTGGAAGGTAACTTGGTAAATCTGCATTTTGCCAGTTAAATCTACAGCAAAAGGATGCTTCAAATCTCCATCTCTTAAGGAGTGCAAGGGGGAAATTAAGTTCCATATCTACTAGATGTGATATATTCTTATGCCATTCCCTTCTAAAACCAGGTGGAGGGAATGAGATTCCTATTGTGAGATCAGCCGCTGTGGTGATTACAAGGTATTATTTGCTAGTGATTTGTTTGGAGTGGTCTCTTTTTCAACTGGGAAGGGGGAAACTGGTTAGGGCCTATTTTTCCCTGTGCTGGCTGAAGAGTGAAGAGAAAAGATAATTTTCATTCAATTATGTCATTTTATCATGCAGATCATATAATGCTTTTCTTGGAAGACCTATTGTGCTGCAATTGGTTCCTGCTGTGGCTATCATTGCCTTTGCAGCATGGGGTATTGGACCACTCATGCGACTTGGCAGGATCCTTTTCCTTCATGTACTGATTTTCATTTACTAGCATTCTCTCTCTTTCAAATTTTAATCTCTCTCGATTAGTCCTTCAAATTGAAATTTTATGCAGAAGAGTGATAGGAGTTGGGAGAAGAGTAGCACACGTTATATGATGACTTGTTATTTTCGACCTTTGCTCCTGTGGACGGGAGTGACACTCATATGCAGGTTTCAGTTGCATGACATTTTTAAATTACAATACCTGAACCAATGCTGCTTTCTCTTGACACTAATTGATAGCACCTCTTCTAGCTCTAATAATCGCAAAACTTATACAGAGCTTTAAATCCAGTCATTCTACCTTCAGTCGCAAGCCAAGCTGTCAAACAACGGCTTTTGAATTTTGTACAATCACTATCTGCCGTCCTAGCCTTTGCCTACTGTTTATCAAGGTAATTTTGATCACTTCCAAAATAAAAGAGAGATATGGCTAAGAAAAAACTGTTTTGTTACTTACCACGTGCACATCCGTTTTTCATCAGTCTTCCCAAGTTGAATGAACAGATATTCTTATTGTTTTATTGTTAGAAGGATAGTCTAACTGCTGCTTACAACTTCTTATGCTGAGATACGTTTTTACTCCTTTCTCCTGTGGGTACTTTGGATGATGTAAACACAAATTAATTGTACTACTAGTTTTTCTCTTTTGTGCTGGAAAAACCTTATGCTGCAACATAATGTAGCATCTTTTCTTCTTCTTCTTCTTCTTCTTCTTGTTCGTCTTCACTTGCATTCTTGTTTACTTCTCCTACCTCTATTATGCTGCTGCAGTACACACGTGTGTTTATCGACTTATTTTGCATCATTTATTTTTCTTCACTATCTCAAATTTCTCATTTTTGGTGGAGATACTTTTTTGGTTTTTTGGGCTAAAGATCTCTTCTTGTCTGTCTAATACTTCAATATTATTTTTTGTTGGTTATTAGCTTGTTTCCATATAACTCTTTTGAAATAGCTAACAGTCTTGTAAATTCATTTCTTTCTAGACAGAAAAATGTGCTATATCTTCGAATCCAATCTAGAAGCATCAAGTCTTTGTTATTTTGTTAAATGTTGTTGTCGCTATCTTCCCCATATTTCCACAGTGGTTGATATATAGCCTGTTATTCTTCCTGTCCTTCCATTTTTTCCTTTTTTTTTTGGGTAGCATTGGGATAGGGTTGTCGTTATGATGTTTAAAACTTCGTAATATTTTGTTTTGACAGCTTGATCCAACAAGTACAAAATTTCTTTGTGGAGACCAAAGACTCTAGTGCTGCAAGAAATGTATGTTGATTTCTTGGACATTTATGCAATTCTTGTATGTTTTCTTATGTTACATGTAAACTGATTGGATTTGTTGTATCTTGGAAAGTGAACTTCTGTGAAGAATATGGGCAACAAGACATGATACTGCTTATTGAATAGATAAGGGAAATAATCTTATCTGTTTCTATAGTAAAGCACTGGAACAACTGAAATACATATGGGAAAACTTATAACTGGAATGGAGCGTGTAAAATACACGTGAGGAAAAACTGACTTTAGTTTGGGAAGACATTTACCCATTCATTTGTTCATGGTCTAAGTCTACCATTTGCACAAGGACCAATGCTTTCTAGAACTTCATTTAAAGACGTCAAGCTCTTGTTCCGAGGCTTTAAATTTGTAGATAACAGAATACTTTTAAGCACCTGAGATTCTTTTTCTGATGCAGTTTATTTCGAGGCATCCATGAAATTGATGAGATAATTTTAATGAGACGTCCAACAACTTTAGGCATCAAAGTATACCATCTCTTAGTCGACCTTGAAAATGTCAGACTAGTGTTTTATAAGCATTCACATGGTTCAGTCAGTTATCATATTATTAATGATGAATCTTGCCTCTGCAGATGGGCTTTGAATTTGCAGGCAAAGCTGTATACACTGCAGTGTGGGTTGCTGCTGTTTCCTTGTTCATGGAGTTACTTGGTTTTTCTACCCAGAGATGGTTAACTGCTGGAGGTCTTGGGACAGTATTGCTCACTCTTGCTGGTCGTGAGGTAAAATTAAGCTCTCTTGACAGTTTTCTCTGCAATTCACAACTGTCTTTCGGAATATCTTATATTTATTACATCGTTTGTTATTTTCTGTAAAGAACATGTTATTGTAAGAGATCAGTACATGCTTATCCGTATGATATCAGTTATGTAACTTCTTAGCACTTGAGCTGTATCTCATGTACTTCTGAACTTTTTCCTGGTTTCTTCAGATATTCACGAATTTCCTCTCAAGTATAATAATACATACAACAAGATCATTTATTTTAAATGATTGGATCCAGACAAAGATTGAAGGCTATGAAGTTTCGGGTACTGTTGAGGTTTGTCTGCTGTCCACCACTAAAAAATATAGCAAGGAGGACACTGTTAGAAATAAAAAATAATAGCATCCTGTAATCTATTGGTGTTCCATTGTCCAATTAAACATTGCTCTTAAAAAGGACTAATACTTGTACTACATTAATAGTTATCTAATTTTGTTTCAGCATGTGGGTTGGTGGTCACCAACAGTTATACGAGGTGATGATCGTGAAGCTATTCACATCCCAAATCATAGATTCACCGTTAATGTGGTAAGGAATCTAAGCCAGAAGACTCATTGGCGCATTAAGACCCATATTGCTATTAATCACTTGGATGTGAACAAGATCAATGTGAGTAGTTGTTTTATATCCTTGTCAATTTAATTACTTGTAAGTTCTTTTTCTGTATTTCATGTTTCTATCCTCTTTTCAATTAGCAGAATATTGTAGCCGATATGCGCAAAGTTTTGGCCAAAAATCCTCAAATAGAACAGAAAAAATTACATAGAAGAGTTTTCCTGGATAATATTGATCCAGAGAATCAGGCTCTGTTGGTAAGTTCTATCTTACTTAGTATCTTTCCATATGTTTTATCATGTTCTTGTATGATAGTTGTTTCCATTCGTGGATGCACTTGAGGAGAAAAATTAATGGGCAAGGAGGTTCTCTTGTTATTTGTTTAACTGAAGATCTTAACATAGCCAAATTGCAGAGATGGAAACCCTGGGGGAGGTTTTATCTTTAATATTAATTAATCTTGGAATTATCTAGTTAATACTGTTGATTGATGGACAACTACACTGCTTTAACAATAGACACTTTCCTATTAAGTTTATGCTACCATCATTTTTGCATAAGAAAGCTATAGTATGAAACATCATACAAATTAACTGGAATTCTTTCTACATTTCTACAACTTCTTTGAATAGTTGAATTTTCAGTAATTATCTATTGAAGTGTATCCAATCAGCCGCTGTTATGATGGTATTATGTTAATGATCAATGGAAGGGAAAATCCCATTTTTTGTTTTCACTGTGTGGATATATTGAGAGAGACTGTTTGGTGAGGACATTGGGAGACAGACTGTTTGGACCTGAATTTTGACTTTACATATAAAGTAATTGCTCTCAAGACTTTGCTCCACAACCTGTGTCACATTTGAGTAAAGTACTCTGTCAATGTCTCGATATTTATACAAATACATGTACTTTGGTATCTGTTACTGCGTCCTTTCTTTTCTCTGCTTTTGTATTGCAAAAGCTACTTTCGTAATCCTTTTCTATGTACTACTGGACAGATTATGGTGTCATGCTTTGTGAAAACCTCACGTTTTGAAGAATACTCATGTGTCAAGGTAAAAATTACTTACAACTAATAGATTAAACGATGTAGCTGTTTATAACTCGAATGTTCTATTGTATGTCGAAATAATGGGCTATAATATAGAAATATGTAGAGCTTGTGTTCCCCTTATATTTGTCATTGTAACACTGTTGAAGTTTTAAATATTGGGGGATGGGGGGCAGGCTGTCCTGTGATAAAAATTCTCAAGTAGTGCTTCTTTTTGGATGGTACTCTTGTCAGCTGGAGTTATCTAAGCCCAAATATATCAGTTTTTTTTTATCAACGAAATATATCATTATTACCTCATAAATAGCATTTGCAATTTCCAATATCACTGGATTTTATAATCCCCTTATATTTGTCATTGTAACACTGTTGAAGTTTTAAATATTGGGGGATCGGGGGCAGGCTGTCCTGTGATATAAATTCTCAAGTAGTGCTTCTTTTTGGATGGTACTCTTGTCAGCTGGAGTTATCTAAGCCCAAATATATCAGTTTTTTTTTTTTTTTTTATCAACGAAATATATCATTATTACCTCATAAATAGCATTTGCAATTTCCAATATCACTGGATTTTATAAGGTAATTTATTTGATTGATAAAACATGTTTTGACATGGGTGGCTATTTTTGTCCGGAGTAAAGTTAAGCCTGTATATTAGGAATTCTTACAATTTTTATATTGCATAAATTTCCTTACATTTTAGCAGCAAAATGGGATTGTATTAGTACAGTTATGAATTTTTATGCTCTACTTTTTTCCCTTCTCAAAATAAAAATGGAATTTTGCGTTAAAAAAAAAAAAGGAATTTTCTGAAGGTAGAAGATAAACAAGATGGAAAAAAGACAGTCTTCAATAGCTTGAAACTTGTGGCATAAATTTACTGTTGAGTGCTTTTATGGAGAAGGATGGTTGACCTGTTGATGATTCTTCACGTTTACAGTTAGATCTCTCACATATTAACCACTTGACTGACCCCTTCATAGTCCATTTATTTGGGTTGCGGATGAATGAAACCAATTCTTTTGCGTCCATCCCAGAGTTTTCCGACCCTTGGCTTACTGCTACGGGGAGTCCTTGTACATATAATGAAGGGACTATGAAGGACTGTTGCGACAGTCCCTTTTATTCCACCCTTGTATGTTGCTAGAGTTTTCAGAAATTTACTCTTTTATGTTGCAAGAGCCCTTCTATTTCGCCCTTTCCTATGTAACGGGGCATAATGAAATTATAAGAAAGAACACTTATGCTCGTTTCGTGATGTGGTAGTAAATTGAGAATATAAACTTATTAATGACTAATTCACGGGTCCTGAATGTAATACAGGAAGCTGTGTTGTTGGATCTTCTTAGAGTAGTCAGCCATCACAAGGCTCGACTAGCCACACCTATTCGCACAGTGCGGAAAATATATGGTGAGCCCAATTTGGAGAATGTGCCATTTAGTGAGACCATTTTCACTCGGGCCAGAGCAACGGATAACCGCTCCCTCCTGTTGATTGATCCTTCTTACAAGATTAATGGCGAGGATAAAACCAAGTCTACTACTCGTCCAGCACAATCTAGTGGAGAGAAAGATACAAAGTTAGGTGCGCACACACCACCAAATCCCATGGTTGATGTGATGACCGAATCAACATTGTCCCAAGATGGTACCAGAGAGGATGTCAATTTATCAGAGTCAAACTTTGACAAGAAGAAAATTGCGAAGGTTGCATCATCATCGTCGTCATCATCATCGTCATCAACTAATACTACAATGTCAAATATGAATTCTGATTCGGTTTCAAGCAGTGTTGGATTTGTTGGAGAAAAATTAGGTGCAGGAAATGTTTTATCGGAGGTTTCTGAGAAAAAGCCTTTTACCGTCCAAGAGTCGGGCGGTGGTAACATGCACAAGGTGCCTGCATCATCACAAGATGGCGAAAAATCTAGTCCATCATCACCAGTGGGCAGGCCATCACTTGAAAATAATATTGTCCTCGGTGTTGCTTTAGAAGGATCAAAGCTAACACTTCCAATCGAGGAGGATATGGAATCAAAGGAGTTGGCTCCTTGTCGTAATGGAAATGGTTCAACAGAAGCAAGTAGCGGTAAGAAAGATGACAATATTACAGTAGTCTCAACTGATCAGCACAAGAGAGAGAGATGATTAATCTCGATAATATAATTATGCTGCTGGTCGGAACAAAGTGCAGAATGTATTGAAGCTGGGTTTTTGAAGCTAGCATTATGCACAGTATCTCTCCCTCTCTTGTAAATCAACGTAGAGATAGTAGTTTCCCATTGATCAATCACTATACAAGAGGGAGGCACTGCTTTTGAATTATTGAAAGTAAAGGCTACATATTCTTCATCTTTCCTGTTTCTTGTGGTAACATTTGGTGTTTGAGTAGGAACCATTTTGGGGTAAGTGTAGTGAAAAGAAAGCAATGTTCTTAGAGAAATTCTTCGAGTAGAAGTTTAATTGGTTAAGATTATGTAGCGTAGCTGACGTTAATTCCAAAAGAAAGAGTAGATTATAACGCCCTTAGTTGCCAAGTTAAGATATTATAACCACTTTAGCTCTCTCTTCTTACTGTGATCGCCGGATCGCAACACACCCACTTTAGCGCGCTCTTCTATATTGAAAAGCATAAAATTATTGTGAAATTGAGGATAAATGCAGTCTCGCCGGAGGAGTTGGTGCTGGAAATCCCCCGTCTCCAACTTGTTCTTTTGAATTCGAATAAGTTATTAAAGAATTCTCTTTTCATTTTAGGATTTTTTTTTTTTTTTTAAATTTAGGATTTGATTTAGGGTTTCGTATGGAGTCTGTAGAGCTGATTTAGCCTCTGTTTGAGCCCAATTTTGGTAGGAAAGCAAATTTTGGAATAATAATTTTTTGAAAAATGTATAGCTAAAAAAGAAAGAATTGTTTTCGATTTACATGTAAAATTGTCTGTGTGATCGAAAATGAATTTTTGTGAAAATGGGGGCCAAACATATGTTAAAAGATGGGATGTTTTTATTTGATATAGTAAGGCTTCATTATAATTGAAATGTTTGATTTTTGTACATTTATTCATTCGGGTGCTCATTCGTATTTTCTAATTGGTATTTGATTTTGTTTTCGACTTTATAGTGCATTGACTGATAAAAGAATCTGGTTTCTATTAGAGCATTTTCAAGTGACTTTTTAAATATGAGATGCTCTCCATATTAAAGAGTCAGCATTTAAAAAATAATCTAAAAAAAACTAGTTAAAATAAAAGACAGAAAAATAATAAATATTTTTTGGAAGTAGTAAAATTAAGTGTTAAATATTAAGAGTTAGTTGGAGTATTTCAAAATTTTAACTCTCTAAATTTATAGATACTATCGAAATGATAGAATATACTCTTTAAAAATAAAAACTCTTTTAGAGATGCTCTTAATCGAGGGAATTTTGCTCAAGTTGACCTGTTCTGTTGAATGTTGAAAAAATGGTTTTTATTTTTTAAATCTTAAGTTTCTAAGTTATTTGGGTAAAATTAGCTCACAAATTTGAGGTATATATTTTTTAGCCTGATATTTATGAAAATGGTGTAAGTTTTATGTTTCAAGTTCAATCGATTTTGAACGTAAATACTTTAATATTATTAAATCATTATTTTTCATCACAGATTTATTATTTAAGAATTAATCCCCCACATACAATAGATTAATTCGTAGGGGCTTATCAGGCCACTCACATGTTGGGCCCCAAAATGTATTAAAAAAATTTAATGTGTGAGCTCCACGTGTAAATGTAAGAGACCCGTGAAACAAGTCTACGTACGTGAAGCATGATTCATTATTTAATGTGGAAATTAGGTGAGATGGCCTCTCTTACAAAGTTATTTGTAAATATAACATTTGATTAGAAATTTAGAATTAAAATAATTTTTTAATATAATTATATTACCACCGCAAATTTTACTTGATACACTATATTACAATTGCATGCTTCCACATTCTCCTGCGCGCGGCACTCAGGAGATGGAAATAAACTTTGCCTTGCCAAAAATGGCGAGGCAAAGCCTCAATTCACATGCAAAGGCGGCAGGCCTTTGCGTGTGAATAAAGAATATTGTCAGCCGCAATTCTCGCGGTTGACAACATTATTTAATTATTATTATTATTATTATTATTTGGTCTTTTATATAATTCTTTGTTTTTTGGTCTTTCAATTGTTTTGTTTAGTATTTTTTATATTTTGGTCTTTTTGTAATGTATTATTTTTATCTTTTATTTTGCATTAATAATTTTTAATGTACGTATATTATATTTTTTTGATATTAATAATAACATCGCAAATTTCACATGATATTCGTACTAACATTGCAACACATTTAGACAAAATAAAATAGACATTGCAACATATTTAATTCAAACTACGTCGAAAAAGTACAATAATAAGTGGTTTAATGGTCATCATCATCGTCAAGCCCATGGAATGCACCATAATCACTGCTACCAATACCAGTGTACCTATCTTCCTGAGTATCGTCCCAAGAGTACTGTGGATGATACGGTTCGTCCACCAGCTGACTCCTAAAGGTGTGGAAAAATAGATTTAAATATAAGCATAGTAGAAAATAAAACAAAATAATGGCAATAGTTAATAGTTATCGATCAACTAATCTCGACTGTAATGTCGGACAAGTTCTTTTGTCATGTCCACTACGACCACAAGCACGACAATTTCTTTTCGACTGAGACATGGCTATTCCTTTAGATGACTTCAATCTCTTCTCGCACCCTTTTGTCCTAATCGGAGTAGGATCAACCACGAAGTGGGCACCTTCGTTGCTCTTGCTGATAACTCTACTCATTCCCACATCTCTTCCATTATTTTTTACTGTATTTTCAAATTCTGAAATCCATCCATTATTAATGTTGTATGAGCATCAGTCAAAGCACTTTCGTCCACCAACTCTGCTGCCGTGTGTGCCAGCATCCCATGTCGAGAAATCAAAGATTGACCACCCATTGAGGTCGTCGTTGGTTCGAAGACTGGAGTTGCTTTTGCATTTTGCGTTCACCGACCTACAATGTACTGATCTGGTAACAACATCACCTGTTTCCTAAGCATAAATCTGAGCATGTGATGACATGGATATCCTTCAAACTCAAATATTTTGCAGCTGCATCCTATGAAGTCAATGGCCCTGAAGTAGGTCAGCTCACGTTGGTGATGATATTTTTTTCCGATATCAAAACGCGTTACAACATACGTTTTGACACCCTCGTATGCTGATTTCCTTGAGAAAATGTAGTAGCTACTCTAAGCTAATTCCTCTTGGAACAACAGGAAAATTGTCTTTGTATAAATACGTGTCATTTGAGTTTCCATGGCAAATGTTGTTATCGTACGAGGCACCTCGTTCAAGTCAGTGTGGTTGGCAACCAATTTGCTATGTCGCTGGTGAGCCAGAGCATTGCTAAACTGTGAGATAAAATCTATTAATGTATCCGTCTTATTGACATATCTTTTGAAGAATGCGTGGTTGCTTTCTGAACATTGACTGCTAGACATCATCCCGACAGAGAATATATGCTT
>CAIGRB010110558.1:0-21599 GCA_903798255.1 Fraxinus quadrangulata
TCCATATGTAAAAGATCATTAAGCATTAGGCCCTCAATTTGGGAGTTAGTTAAAATAGGATTGAAGGGTAAAATGGAGAAAATAAAAATGCCTCATAAATGAATAGTATACAGCGGATTCACCCTTTTAAGAGAGTAGGGATTTAAAGAAGTAAAAAAGATAGATTGAGGTAGACAGAAAAGAAATGCATCGGATTCTGTTCAGTGATCTTATCAGATGCTTTCCCCTTTACTGTAGAAAACGTTGCCTTAGAAAATTGCCATCAGGTTACAATTCTATTTGCATTTTATGCCCCTGTTTGATACCTTTTTTATTTTTCCCCAAAAACTCATTTTCTCCAACATTTTTTGTAAGCCAGATTTGCTTGAATTTATTGATTCTTGTTAACGAATGTATTGTCTTTCATACAACATATTTCATACGTGACTTTTGTTATTCCAATTTTAAACCCCACCACTTTCATACTTTATTTGAGGTAGAATGCTTGAAATGCAGTGGAATAGCTTGCTTGGCAAAGGAAGCTCAATTATCGGTATAGACATCGCACGTTGCAGCAGTCTAACTGCACTTTAACCTTCAAGTTGCTTAGTCAGAAAAATAGAGTATAGCAGTCCTCTCATAATAGAGTAGACAGCACCACACGGGTCGAGCTAAGAGCTCAACAGAGTCAGGCCTTGCCTTCCCCTTGAGTTGAGAACAAACTAATGGTCACCCAAATTTTTAACGGGTGCCCAGTCATTCTCACAGATCTGCCATATGTTCTTGTTGAAGAAATTTCCAAATTATAAATTCTGTTCAAAAAATTGAAATCTCCTGAAAATGGAATTTTAATGTACATCAAATAAACGCATATACGATTATATTTCTGACATTGAACCACTTAAGTCACGACACTTTTGAAGCAGAGTGGGTAACAAAGAGAGAAAGGGGCTGATCCACTGAACTTCTGAGATGTTGTGACATGAGTGATTCGATATCATAAATGTCTTAATTCAAATAGACCGTCATACCAATATGCATATAGAACTGCCCATCAAGTGGCATAATGTAAAATGGACCGAAGAAGTTTCAGAAGTAGCCAAGAAATTGTCCTGTAGTCTCTGTTAATGAGAGATAAGAACAGATCCCATATCGATTTTCAGAACTAATCAGGCAAACTTTAACAAAAGCAAGTTACCAGCAAGCCTGAATAATGTAGACATTGTGGCCGCAGATGCGAAAAATCACACCAGTGGTGTAAATTAGACCTTACTCGACCGACATGACTTAGTTTTCGAGTGGTCTAGTCGAGCCTTGGCACAACTCAGCTATAAGAAAGGGCTTACCCACATCTCGTCGGGCATATTTAACAAGTAGCACATTGAAAATATTACTCAGGAAGTGAAAAAATGCACACAGAAAACGGATACAATCTCCTTGTTTCATATTTAATTCAAATTCAATGTACATAAAAATAGAAGTATAATTCACAAACATAGTCGCAGGATGTCTTCACACATCAGAAGTAATGCTGCAAAAAAAAAAAAAAAAAATTACTCTAAAATAACTTTATTCGTTAAATTAATCATTTGCAGAGCAGTGTATTCAAGAATCAAAGCAAGTAAATAGAATGTAAAATTAAAAATATTAGAATTTTTTTTTTGTGATTACGCTTTCTTCTTAGATTCTTTCTCCTCCTCCATTCGTTCAAACAGGCTTCCGTCATAGGCAGCTCTGACTACATCTTTCTTCAGCAAACTGTGCTCGTCCTTGCAAAGGAGATATAGGATTTTCCACTCCGAAAAGCCTGCCAGCCTGCGATTCACTCGATTAACTTAATAGATAAGATAGTTACTAGGACTAGAAAATAATTTTGACATACCATCCTGCATAATCCTTTGGCTCTCTGTTGGACTTGAGAAATTCGTTCAATTCATCTGAAGTCAAGGCATTTGGATGAGTTTTTGCGTGCTTGAAGAATATCTCTTCAAATTTTGATGGAACAAACCTTCAAATTTGGTATTAACAAAGGAAATTAGACGCAGGTGAAGAACAAGAATAGTTTGCACTAATTAAGGATTATGTACTGATTGTACGACTACCAAATGTAGCAACTAAATACTAGAAGACATGTAACTTCTATAATTCATTTTAAAATATCCCAAAGAGTCAATAATACCTTCCTTGTTTGTCATAGACGCCGGAATCACTCCCATGCTTGCTCAAGTGGATATTTTTCACCTCAATCGGGAAGTGCAGAGAAAAGGATTTCCCCTAAATGCATATATCAAAATTAAATACCAATGTGCCCTTTCTACGAAATTGATGCATCACAAGTGATATCCATTTGTACGAAATAATAAAAATTAAACATACTCAATATTTGCAATTAAACATAGTCAATATTTGCAATTAAACACACCAATTCAACATAAGAATGGAAATGTTATGTCTTAAAAGTTTGGCACTTTTATGTCACAACAATTCTAAATCTTTCTTATTCTAGGGGAAGTCTCCATAGCGATGGTTTACAAAAAGCGTAAGCTCCTATCCACTAAACTTAGGTTCCGTTTTGCATGACTTTTGAAAAGTTATTTTGAGACCTAAAAATTGATTTTGAACCCGTTTGGCTAATGTTATGAAAATGTTTCTTTTAATTAGTAGAACACTTAGAGGAAGCTGGTCGCTTCTTTTAAAAGCACTTTCGAAATAGGAAGTTGTTTTGAAATTTAACTTTCAAATAAAAATTAAGATAACTCCCTCCAAAAACTTTCTACAAGAAACAAAGTAAAAACAAAGGTAAAAGTTATGCCAAATGAACCCTTACCCAAGTGAGTCTTGCTCTCTCACGATGGCCTGTAGGCGCCCCTCGTTAAATAAGGGACGCTTTTCAAAGTGAAAACAACGTGTAATGAAAATGAACGTAATGGGATTGTAATTGAAAAATATCTAACATAAACCTGCTATACTATACTCCAATAGTATATTATATTATTTGTGCAATTGATGTGCAACATGTTGTTTTCTGGGTAACTAAAATAGAACTTGATGTTTACATGAAGGCATCTTTCCTCACCTTTTGTTCATACTCTAATGAAATAAAGAATAGAACCAGTCCTATAATAACATTTTCACTATCTATCAACATTCCAGAATACCAAATCAAAATGCCAAAATTTTAATTCCACTGTTAATGCATACAAATAACCTGTGTATAATGCAATATGAGAAATCAATGTTAAATGCAAACCTCGGCAAAAGGAAAATGATCTTAAATGATATGTATATGCCTGTAAACAAATTAGAGGAGGAAATTACAGGTCTAGTTTTTCGACTGAGACCGACGTTAATGAAAATGGCAGCAAATGAAGATAACAAATACCCACAACCGATTGCTCGTAACCCTGCAAAATCAGTAAACCAAATTAATCAAAAATAAAAAAAATAAAGACAGCCACAAATTTTACTTTTTGCTAACAAGAAGATGAAATAAATAAAAGAATACCTTGAAAAGTTTCTGAGGGGTAAATAATACCATCTTTATTTCGATCAAAGAACATGACATGCTTCTGTAGAACGTTCTGATCATGATTTTCTATTCCTGCATTCAAATCAATTCTTAAAACTGATTAAATTGTGCAAAACAGCAACCGAAAATTTTGACAAAAAAAAAAAAAAAATCATTTTAATACCCTCTAAATCTGAGAGAGAACTGGAATCTTCCATAGCCATGACTGCGTAAAATTGTGAAGCAAGTGTGAATGAGAAAAAGCAATAGATAGAGAGATATGTGTTACACAACAGAGTGCTTTATGTGTTTTCGCTTGGTATAGAGTGGAGAATATAACATTTGAGAAGTATCGTTCAAGTTTATGAAGTCACAGGATAGATTTGAAGGCAAGGAATTGAAACGACACACGTCCAGTGGCTTTTGCTTTGCACGAAATTTGTTACAAAGAATCAAATACAGATTTAGTGCATATTTAATTTATTTTATGGTTTGTTACGGACCACATATTCACATAATAAAATATTTAATGCATATTGATTTTTTTTTATAACTTTTTAATCACAAATATTTTCTAAAAATTACTATTCAAAATTCTTTTTTTTCTACAATAATGGTTGTCTGGCAAATTCTTAATTTTGTGAAAAAAAATAATGTGAAATAATTTATTTGTTTTCTTCATTGTAATTAAAAGATGCATTTAACAATATTGTGGTGTGAATACAATTACCACATAGGACAGCAAGTGCGTGAACAAGGAAAATTCACAAAATATACAATTTATATATAATTTATTTACACTTTATGTATTGTGCTTTGTAACTCATATTTTACATGCTTTGTACTTTACCCAATGGTAATACGAAATATATTTTTCTTAAAAATTTACAAATATACTTGTATGACAAATGTTGTGTATTAATAAACAGAAATTATTATAAATTGTATTTTTGAAAAATAAATAGAGATCGATTTTCTTGTAATTGCACATTCCTCTTATTAATGATATGAGAGTTTGAAGTCGAGGAGTTATGTGACTTGGATCTTAGACTTTGAAATTTGTTGGAGATTTGACTTGTAGAGAACTTGGGTTGTTTAATACTTGGATTTCGAGATGATTTGAAGAAGATTTTAATCTTCTAAACTTGTCTTGGATTTGCTTTATTTGAAAATAAAAATTATTTATTATTATTATTTTTTTTTTCGGACTTAGACTTAAAGAGAGTTTCTTCTCTTTCTCCAACTTTTAAAAATTCTTCTGAACTTGTAATTTTTCTCGGGCACCTTTTAATTGTCATTTTTCGTGGACCTTTGGTCCCATTATCGAGAAATTTATAACCATTATATAACCACCCAATTACATGTAACTAAAAACTTTAATTAAATATAATTATGAATTTTAAAAGTAAGATGGACCTCTTTCATGGGCTTCTTTTAGGTGGTTTTAGTTGACTTTAATTTTAATAAACTTGATTGGCTAATTGTTCAAAATCGACCCAATCAGTTAATTATATTATATTATTTTTATTTGTGTCATCTGAAGATTTATATAAATAGATAAATCTTTAATTTTAAAATTTTGTTTTGATTTAAAGTTGTCTTTTTTTTTTTTTTCTAAGAAGATAAATCCAACACTTCAAAAATTTGAGATTATTTAGAGTTTAATTCAAACTAAAACTCCTTTTCAATCTATCTCCTGTTTTAAATATAACTTGTACTTAGAATTTGGATGGATTTTACAATTTGAGTTCCAATGGGTCTTCTAAAGATATTGAATATATATGTGTGTGTGACCAAATCAAATTCGCTTTCGATACGTTCATTAAAAAATCTTGAATAGCCTTTTTAAAGAGGACTTATGCTTTCTTAATAAATGTCTTAGTAGAAGATATGAATTCTTGGAATTGGGGTTTATTAGTTTTCAAGTAAGTACGAGTTCAAATCTCACAAAGCCACTAGGCCAAGAAAGAGTTTTTTGTAGTGAAATTTTAAAAATAAGCACACTTGGAGAGCGTAGTACAACGGATAGTTGTATGTTGCGTCGGGAATATCAACAGGTTTTCATCTTGCAAATAAGGCACATCTTATCTAGGCAAAATTTTGAAAATGATACCTTTATTTCCTTTTCTTCCAGCTACTTTCTTTGATTATTTAGAGTTTAATTCAAACTAGAAGTCCTTTTCAATTTTATCTCCTATTTTAAATATAACTTGTACTTTGAATTTGGATGTGATTTTACAATTTGAGTTCTATCGGGTCTTCTAAAGAGATTGAATATATATNCGATTGAAAAAAAGAGAGAATTATAGAGAATTTGTCGGAGCAAATAACATCAATCCTCACCGTCGGAGTCTAGTTAATTGAAACCAGTCGAACGAATGAGATTACAAATTGAAAGTTGTCTGCACTGTGTATCAGAAAATTGAACAAAGATTGAATATACAGAGAACTCGTTGAGCAAATATCTTTAATTCTCATCGACAAAATCTGGTTAATTGAAACACGTCGGACGATTGAGGTCACAAATTGGAAGTATCAACACAGTGTATCAGAAGACCAAAAAAAGAGAGAATTTACTGAGAACTCATCGGAACAAATAACTTTAATTCTCATCGTCGAAATCTTGTTAATTAAAATCCGCCAGAAGATTGAGATTACGAATTGGAAGTTGTTGGCAATGTGTATCAGAATTTTTGAAGGAAACAGTAACAACTAAGGTTGGAGAAATTAATGGCATGTGATCGGTTCTCTTGAATTTGTGACATATGACCTATATGCACTATGACATGTGACATGTGATATTGATCAAATGGCATGTGATTAGTTCTTTTGGATCTGTGACGAGTTGGCATTGATCTGTTACCTATACAATATGATTTGTGACCCGTGAACTTGAATTTGTGACTTGTTATTTGTACACAAAAACATGTGACATGATTTGTGACCAATTAATTTTGATATGTGACATGTTAACATTGATCTATGACATATACAATATGACATGTGAAATATAACATGATATGTGACATGTGGACATTTATGTGTGACTAATGCACAATGACTTGTGACTCGATACATGTGACCCTGTGACCTAATACATATGACCTATGACCTATCACCACATCGGCACCACCAGTAGATATCAAAATAGCATTTGCCATATACTTTATGAACATGTAACCACCACCAACACAAAATCACCACAAACCGTCACAAAACCACCACAAAATCGTTACAGCGACAAACCTATCGCCGCTGTGCACAAGGAACCGCGCACAATAGTGCTCTATTTGCCACTGTGCGCGGCACTTAGAGCGACGCTCGACGGCAAACTATGATCACTGATGAAGAAAAAAAAGGGTAGGAAGAGATAATAGAAATAGAATGGAGAGGACAGAGAAAGAAGGAAGAGGAAAACAAAATGGGCTTGGATTGGAGCGGGGTGGGTGGTGGGTAGATTAATTTAATTTTATAATATTATTATTCATAACTAAAAAAATTAATTATTCATAACTTTTTGTCTAAGTATAAATGTACTAATACTTTGATTTTTAGCAATGAATGATTAAAGCTCTAAAATGAATTTATGCATTAAAAGCTATTTCGNGTCCAACATCAAAGAATGATCATTGACTAGATGTTCTTATTCATATGTAAAGGCATTAATGCTTCAATCTTAAGCAATGAATGATTAAAGCTCTAAAATGAATTTATGCATTAAAAGCTATTTCGATAATCAATTGCATAAAACATTTTGATAAAAAGTAAGATTGACTTTCAAATTGATATTTGAACTTAGATCATATTTTAAGATATTACTTATCTTGAAAAACTAATTGAAAACACTTTTCAAAAGTCTACATTTTTCAAACTTTCAAGTCAGATCAAACGAAGCCAAAATGAGGAAGTTTGGTAAAGGCAAATGACCGGCCAAATGGACAGATGTTCGATGAGCTCCAATGGTCACATTTTTTTGACCATTTTGATTTCTGATATGTAACGGATAGTTTGGACGTCCGGACTTGAAGCCGACGTTCGGACCTCATACGTTCTCCTTTGTCTTCTATGAATAGACTTTCTTTTTGCATCCATTGTAAGAGTTTTGAAATGCATTAAAGGGAGAAATATTTGAATAAAATCATTTTGAGTTTACATTACATTTATTTCATCTACTTATTCACATTGAAACTTTGATTGATTGAATTAAAATTTGAAATCATCATATCCATCAAATTTTTCTTATCTAAAACTTGAGATATCATTTATTGCTATTCATTCATTTATATCATTTATTAAGAAAAACGCTTTATTGTAAAATCATTCTTCAAACTTGTGGGGAATAGAGATCTGCTGTCCAATTTTTGATATCCTACTTTTGTTCACCCAATTAATTATAGATATATAATTTTTAAATTAACATGTCATCTCAAATTCACCTTCATTAACTTCACAACTAACTCACCAAATTGATGACGTGTTAATTTAAAATGATGTGTTAATAATTAAGTAGTTATCATTTTCTTTCGACTAATCAAGACTCTATTCATAATGTCGCAAGCTCTGTCAATAGATTCGATCCAAAAATATTTGGGTAAACCATTTTCATTTAGCATAGTTTTAATCATTTCTTACAATGTGCAATTATTTTTTTCTATTACACCATTTTGTTGAGAAATTCTATGAGTCAAGAAATTATGTTCACAGCCATTAATTTTGCAAAAATTATCAAATATAATATTATCAAATTTTCTGCTGTGATCACTCCTAATAGTAGTAATAGTGTATCCCTTTTCATTTTGAACTTTTTTACAAAATTTTAAAAGCATTCAAAACTTCATCTTTTAGGTCAAAAAAGAGGACCGAAGTAAATCTCGAAAAATTATGAAAAATGATAAATGCATAATGTTTATCACTTAAACTTGCGGTTCTAGATGTCTAAAAATATTCATTTGGAGAAGTTATAAAGTTTTTGTAGTTAAAATAGTGTCGTATAAGTTTTAAAAAACCTCTTTATTTGTTTTCCAAATTAATATGCATTACACATTTTATCATTTTCAAATTTCAAATTTGAAATTCTTTAACAAAACATTTTTTTGAAAATTTTTGAAAGTAGGTCCCATACTGACCTAATCTTCTATGTCATAACCAAATATCATCTTTTAAACTTGATAAACATTTTTTTTTCACTTTCAAATTCAATATTTATGACATAAATATCCTTACTTAGGCATCTTATAAACATTACCTCTTTTGATAAAAGCATCCTCAATAAGGCATTTAAAAGTCCTTTATCAAATAATTGAATAATACTAAGCAAATTATATTTGAGGTTATCAACTAATAAAATATTTTTAATAGAGGAAGATGAATGATTATCAATATTTTTAATGCCAAAGATTTTTTCTTTGGTATTAACATTCACTATCCAAGAATCATTTGCTCTTTATTTTCTTTGGTACCTATAAAAAATAATTTAATTTTTTATCTTTAATACCGATACAACTTTGGATCCTTGGTGGTTAGTGTTTGTTACTTTTGAATTCACTTGTAGTTGCCTTCAAAGTGTAATTTCTTTTTTTATAGATAAATTAAAAGCTAAATGTTCATTTTTGTTGCAGAAACTACATGTGACATTTAGAAGAAAGGAAGTAAAGGCTTTAACAAAGAAATTTTTAAGAGACTTGTTTCAAAAAGGGTTTGTATCCAATTTCTCCTTTATCAAAACTACATTTTTGTACACCAAGTATTTGATCAAAATTTTTCTTGCCATTAGTGAATTTGTGAATAATTTTAATCAAATCTAAAATATTTTCTTTTATATAGAAATTCTCCTTAATTAAAGAATCGTAATCGACTTTTTCTTTCTTAAAATTGTTTTGAGTTTTCCACAGTTTCTTTACCTAATTTTCCAATAAATTTTTTTCTTTTTGGGAGTAGAATGTATAAAAGCAACTTTTTTATATTTGTCAAGAAGTACATCATATGAGGCAGATAATTCATTATATAAAGAATTGTCATCCATGCTTACCTCATTTTCAATAGTCAAAGCACATGTTAGCAACTTCCTCTTGATTCTCCTGGTCACCATCATGATTTTCATCTTCTTCATATCATCATCATGACTCTCATTCCATATTGTTTGGAGTGCCTTTTTTTGTGATAAATCTTTTCTTGTTGCAACATTATTTTCTTTGTGACCAAGTATAACACAATCATAACAAATAATCATTTCACTCTTTTCTTTACCTTTTTCATTTCTCTTTTGTAATTGACGATTGTTGCGAAAACATCTCTATTTTTTTAACAAGATGAGCTAGATCATCGATTTCTTCATCATTTATATTTCGCTTGTAGTGCCTTTATCAATTGCTAACTTTAAAACAATTTAATGCTTAGGAGGCTCATTTGTTTCCTTTCCTTTCCTTTTCTTTGTTTTATCCTTTATCTTGGTGTAATTTAGCTCATTTATCATCCATGTTCCATAGAGCTCCTCCAATGAATATGTGTTGACACCTTTAGTATTTTCTATCAATATCCTCAATGAATTCTAATCTTTCGAGAGAAACCTAAGCATTTTACTCACAAGTTTACCGTAAATCTTCGATCAAAACCTTTAAGACCATTAAAAGTATCGATAAAACGAGTAATACTATCAACAATGGGCTTATTTTGTTTCATAAAGAGATTTTCAAAATCTTTAATCAAAAAATTTATCTTAGTTTCTTTTTCCTTACTAATTCCCAAGTGAATAATATCTAAAGCATGCCAAATGTCATGTGCGGGTTCACATGTGCTAATTCGGTTAAATTTATTTTTGTCTAAAGGACAATAAACTAAATTTTTGTTTTATAATTTAAAGATAATTTTCGTTTATCTTCTTCATCATATTCCTAGCTAGGTTTTGAAATGGTTTGATCTGATTTACATCAATCTTAATAACTTTTGTAGGCTCATAAGGGCCAAATTCAATAGCCCCTAAAATGTTATAATATATTGATTGAACATATATTATCATTTTAGCCTTTCAATAGTTAGAGACATCAAAGAAAGGAAGACGATTTGTAAAATGTCACTCAAGATTTTGAAGATTATAGTTAACTATTACTTCAGATTGTAAGCCTCTGTTTGGGGTACATTTTTAATCCAAAAAAAAAAATAGTCGTTGGAAATGAAAAAGTAGCCACTTTTTTGACCTTCATCTCACAGGTGGGACCTAAATTTGAAAGCTAACGGTCGTATTTTTTTTGAAATGAACTGAAATGTGTCCCAAACAGGGGCTAAAATCTTAATATCAACGTAAGAATCTTGGTTTGATACCAATTGATAGCCCAAGAATGACTAACTAAGAGGAGATTCAATTATTTAAAAAAAATTCAAAAAGTAATCTTAAATCAAGCAAAGAACAAGTAGATCAACTCAATAATAAATTTAAATAAAATATGATAAGTAAAAGAGATGAGATTATGCAAATGACATGGTTATGGAGATTCGATCTAAACCAATGATTTACGTTCTTCGTTGCCGAGCTTTCTGTCATGAACAAGTCCCTTTGCTATATTATTTGACTTATGGTGCATTCACAAACTCTTACAATACTTTCGGTGACTTACAAACAAGAAGTATCGATTCTTATACAATATTAAGCTTTAAAGGCACGTCAATATGATCCACAAATTTAAAGAAATTGTTTTACAATGAGACTTCTCTCTTAATAGATGATACAAATGAATTAAGTACTAAGAGATTAACATTTCAATAAATATCAATAAATAGTAGTTCAAATGTTAGGAAACTTTGATGAATATGATGATTTATAAGTTTGATTCAATTAATAAAAGTTTTCGATATAAAGAAATAGAAGAAATAAATATAATTTAAGTTTAAAGATTTTCTCAAAATATTGCTCTCTTTAATGCTCTTAAAAAGTCATTGCATTGATTGCAATAGATAAACTATTTTATAGAGAACAATTTGCAAAATTTTTTATAATTTCAGATGATAGATCGATCGACTATTAAAAGTCCAGATGATCCATATAGCTGTGGACAAAAGGGTTAGAGGTCAGAACGATAAATTTTTGAACCATTGTATTTTCGATCAATCGTTGATCGATGCGTTGGTCTGGCCGGTTGGTTGGTTGGTTCGGTTAATCAATTGATTTTTCTAGTTTGGCCCCCCTTTGGTCCGATCTAAATATTTTTAAAAATGTGGACTTTTGAAAAATGCTTTCAACTAATTTTTCAAGATAAATGATACTTTAGAAATATTATATAAGTTCAAATATCATTTTTAAATTCAATTTTACCTTTGATCAAAATATTTTATGCAAGTGATATCAAAATACATTTTGGTGCATAAAATAGTTTTTGAGTTTTTATCATTCATTGCTAAAGATCAAAATTTTAGTACCTTTACATTGTTTTAAAAAGCCTAATCTTTGGCATTTCTTTAAAGTTTGGATCTTAAACTCTCGTCTTGAAGTTTTAAATTTAAGCTCTCGTGTTGAATGATTTTGTCTTGGATACTCGAAAGACTCGACGTTCTTTGAGAGTTCGATTTATAATGATAGTTTTGATTATGATCTTTCGACAACGATCAATTGATTTATCATTGAATGCTTTACAAATTATGATAAATTAAATTCAATTGTTAGTAAACAAGATTAATTATTTGTTATGATCAAAACTTTAAAGTTAAAGTCAACCATAGATCAACAGATACAACCATCATACGTTGGTTTAGCCAAAATAAATAAATAGAGAGAGAGAGAGAGAGAGAGAGAGAGAGAGAGTGCATGTGTGTGTGTGTGTGTGTGACGGAGAGAAAAGGATATCAGTATCAGATAAAGGATCAAAACTTACCTCTAAAACATGCAAAAGAATTTTTAGAGAACCAACACGAGCATCAATACTTTCGGATGAAGAATATAGAACTTTCAATGGAGAGATGACAGCACATTCCAGTGATCTCAAGTCCAATTTGTCAGTTTGCTTCAAGAAGATTTACCAATGAGATTCCATGTTAATAGCTACTATGAANTGTTATTCATAATCAGCGATTATAGTAATCATCCAACGTGGTATACTTTTAATAAATTAAAAAAAGAATAACTTTTAATAATGTTATGCTATGTAAGATGCCATAAAAAGATTATTCTATTAGATATGAATATATTCGATACATTACACATAACAAGATTTTGCATGACAAAAAAGGTAAAATATGTGACAACCTATGTCAATTTCAATTATTCAATGCACCGATTAAGAATGGATTCTTATTTTAGGGTAGCTTTCAAATATTGTCCCGTGTTGATGGTCCTTTTCCCGAAAAAATAGCAAGAAATGAGAAGTAAAAGTACCATTAAAAATTGTCTCGATTAAACGTGGAAGCAACTGTAAAGATGTGAAAGTGTAAAGCATCTAAATTGTTTGCTGCAAATCAAAGTATTGATGGTAATGCTTAGGGATTAGACTTTTGCTTTACAAAAAAGGGCCACCAAATAATTGCAACTATGGAAAAAAGTTGTACTTAGCGTAGGTAGGAATGTTGTGTTTTGACGTCTCTTTTGAAGAATGGTATCCAAAAAGGCTAAGCATCAATTATTTGGTGTCACTTTAGGCCAGAAAAAAAAAAAGGATGGGAGCAAAAGTGGAAATGAACACAAAGGTAATATAGCCTTACCCTTTTTAAATTAGTTTCTGGAGTATAAAATTTTGATGTAGATTATAAATATAAGCAATCAAATATTTTTGAAGGATGAAAGTAGTAAGCTGATGTAGTTCAAATCTACAAACACAATTATAACAACTCGAAATGGATTGCACGTAAGAAAACAAACTCATTTTCTTATTTCATTAACAACCAAAAATCTTACAAAATGTTTTAGAGTCTTAAATATGGAAAAAAAAACAGACAACCTACTGGACCAACAGTCCCTTAATAGGCTGGGCTACAAAACAAAATAAATAAATACTGAAAATAATGAACCAAGAAACATTAAGTGCCGTTTTGACTTAACAACCGATTTCAAACGTCCAAAATTCATCATACATCACAGTAAAGCAGTGAGTTCAATGGAAATCGTAGCGAGCTTTCCGAAATGGGGCAGATGTAGATCAATTGTACAAATACACTAACAAACGGATTGCGTTTTTCTTATTTCATGAAAAAAAACTCTACAAGACATTTTACAGTCTAAAATACTAAAACAATAGATAACCACTGGCAACAGTCCCTTCATGGAATGTGCTACAAAGCAAAATAAATAAATAAATACTGAAA
Source organism: Fraxinus quadrangulata (assembly GCA_903798255.1). Taxonomy (NCBI): domain Eukaryota; kingdom Viridiplantae; phylum Streptophyta; class Magnoliopsida; order Lamiales; family Oleaceae; genus Fraxinus; species Fraxinus quadrangulata. Next base: position 13,772 of record CAIGRB010110558.1, read on the forward strand.
ATAATGAAGTAAGAAACATTAAGTGCCGTTTTGACTTAACAAATGAATTCAAACGTCCAAAATACATCATACATCACGGCAAAGCGATGAGTTGAATGGAAATCGTCGCGAGCTTTCTGCAATGGGGTCTGGCCCCAAAACGGATACTAAATGCAAAAGTTACGCCATCTCCTTTGAACACCGACCATCCAAATGTTCCAAATATGTAAGCGCCTGTTCCTCCACACGAATCGCATCATTCTCCTCGGGATCAATGGAATTCGCCCTCGAATCAGATCTGGTAGCACCGTCTTCTATGTTATCTCCATGGTATGGTAAAAGATGCTTCACATTAAAGTTAAGACATCAAAAGTCCAGATATGAGAAGGAAATCGAAGACGATAAGCGTTGGGATTAATCTTCTCTATAATTTCCACTGGGCCAATGGTACGAAGCGATAACTTCGAATATTCATGAGAAGGCACTCGATCTTTAGCCAGCATCGCCCAAACATAATCCCCAACGTTAAATTCAACAGAACGTTGATGCCAGTCAGCCGCCTCTTTATACCGACGGTTGGACTCCAACAGATTAGCTTGAGTCTCCCCATGAACCTGCTGCAAACTACGAACAAAGTTAACAACCGTCTCGTGCAATCGAGTCTTAAAGGGCAGAGTCAATAAATCAACACGACTGCGGGGCAGAATACTATACACAACTTGAAATGGACTGAAACCGGTGCTCCTATTTCGAGCATGATTATAAGCAAACTCTACCTGGCTAAGCCGCTGATCCCATGAGCGAAGATAATCCTCAACTAAGCACCACAACAAATCACCCAAAGATCGATTCACCACCTCAGTCTGCCCATCTGTTTGAGGGTGGTAAGCACTATTGAAATTTAGCGACGTGTTAACTGACTTCCATAAGCTCCGCCAAAAGTGACCAATGAACCTTGTGTCTCCATCAGACACAAAAGAAGTGGGCAAACCATGAAGACGATAAATCTCTCTGAAAAAGAGTTGGGAAACCTTGACACCGTCAGTAGTACGCTTACAAGGTATGAAATGCACCATTTTCGAAAACCGATCCACGACCACAAAAATGGAGTCATGACCATGCTGTGTGCACGGTAAACCCAAGGCAAAATCCATGCTAATATCAGTCCACGGAGCTGAAGGCACTGGTAAGGGTCGATAAAGATCAGTGTTCGTGGCTTTCCCTTTTACCACATGACACACCCTGCACCGCGAGACAAACTTCTCCACTTCATGGCGTATAATAGGCCAAAAAAATGAGGCACTAATGAGAGCTAAAGTGCGATCTCCCGCCACATGACCCTCACCGTGAAACTCCTCAATCAATTTCAGACGAAGGTTGCAATTTGGTATATACAACTGAACACCCCAAAACACATAACCGTCCTCTAACAGAAACGGAGGATGAGGTTCCTGCAGTAAATGGTGAAAAATAGGGCCAAATTAAGAATCATCAGCATAAAGAAAGGCAAAGGTTTCAAACCCTGTGACTGCCACCTATAGACGTGATAATAACCCATGTCGTCGACAATCTGCCACACGATTAGAAGAACCAGCCTAATGTTTAATGACAAAGTTGAGCTACAGCAAGAAGGTAATCAACGATGTATGACAGCTAGACATAGAATCCTGGCTAGACAAATGCTTGAGGGCCTCATGATCACTGTATAAGATAAATTCCCACTAAAATAGATAATGTTGCCAATGGCTTATGACCTGAACAACGGCATAAATTTCTGCATCATAAGTACCATATCGTCCACGAGCCCCTGCTAACTTCTGACTTAAATAAGCTACTGGTTTCCCCTCCTAACTGAGAATAGCTCCGATGCCCAATTTAGAGGCATCACAATGTAAGACGAAAGGCTTTGCGAAATCAGGCAATGCAAGTATCGGGGCTGAAGTCAAGCGCTCCTTATAACCACGAACACCTTTTCAGCCTCCGGTGTCCACTGAAACTTACTCTCCTTCATGCAATCAGTAATGGGAGACATGATGGTGCTAAAGTACTGAATAAATCGTCAATAAAACGACGCCAAACCATGGAAACTCCGCACATCAAAAACTGATTGTGGCCGTGGCCACTGTCGGATCACATCAATTTTAGCTGAATCCACCATCACCTTACAGGCTGACACAACATACCCCAAAAAAAAAAACACTGTCGGTATAAAATACACACTTATTACGGGCTGCAAAGAACTCTTCCCTGCACAAACAACAAGGACTTCCTTTAAATACACACCATGAGACTCCTCTGACCCACTGTACACCAATATATCATTGAAGTATACAACCATACACTTACCAATAAACGGTCGAAGGGCTTGGTTCATCACCAGCATGAACGTGCTCGGTGCATTGGATAATCTGAAGGGCATAACCAGCCACTCGAACAATCCCTCTCGTATCTTAAACGCTGTCTTCCACTCATCATCAAGATGGATTTTGATCTGATAGTAACCACTTTTCAAGTCCATTTTGGTAAATACTATTGGTCCTGCCAACTGGTCAAGGAAATCATCTAAGCTCGATATCGGAAAGCAATATCGAACTATTATTTTGTTGATGGCTTTGCTATCTACACACATCCGATGACTTCCATCTTTCTTTGCCACTAGAAGTGCGAGAACTGCACACGGGCTGATGCTCTCTTTGATATAACCCTCCTGCACCAACTCCTCTACCTGTCTCCTCTACTCCTCATGTTTTGCGGGCTCATTCGATATTGTGGACGATTAGGCAGCGATGCACCAGGTATTAAATCAATCTGGTGTTGTATATCCAGCAAAAGAGGAACACTTAGTAGAAGGTCCTCTAGGAACACAATGTGAAATTCAGACACCAAGGCGGCAGCTTTTGGGTGAAGACCCGTCCCCTCGGCTGCCATAAGAACTGTCGACACTCCCGTCGCCTATGTTCCCACTAACAACAATACGATACCTTCCGCCAACATCTCATGCACAAACAAGGATTGAGAAAGTAGGTTACTATTGTTCCCTACCGCAGAGATACAATGAGTATCCTTGGAAGGTAGTAATACAATCTTCTTACCGACACCCGTCCATAGGCACCACATCACACCAAACACCATCACGATACACACTGCCAATAGAGAAAGGTAGCAATACACGTTTAGTAACACAAATTTCATTACTTCGTCACAACCATGCCATGCTATAGGGAGCAAGGTGGGGTTCGGAACCTAACTTCAGCTTTTGTACGGCCGCTTCTGATATCACGTTTTCACAACTGCCCAAATCAATGATAAACTTGCACACTTTGCCCCCAATGGTATACGTGGACATAAAGATGTTTCGCTGCAAGTCTTTAGATGATCCCTTAGGCATAAGGCACGCCCACCGCACCACCAAAAGAGGTCCCGTGTCACCTGTATACACTACTTTGGCCTCTTCTTCCTCATTCACCACATGAACATGATCTTCAACATAGGTTTGTGTTGCTTCTCCAATCAACAAGCCTGGCCATGACTGTCCTTGGGATGGATAATCCCTTCTGAAATTACCAAAACCACCACAACCAAAACACTGACTACCCGCCCTCGTCCACTAGAAGGAGCCCAGCCACCCAGACTTGCAGCTAGAGGAGCCGCTGGCTGAACATTCCAGTCAACTCCTCGATCCCTAGATGTGGAAGATTCGAACAAACCAGATGTGGGATTTAGGGCGAATGGTCGACCCCTAACTCCAGATGGACCACCAGAACTGCTTACTACAGAACGACGTAATTACTGAGTTTTAGCCTTAAGGGCACGTAGGTGAGCCTCAGAAACAGACACCGGCGAAAACATATTCAGAACATCCTGCAAATTCAACCGTAGCCCACCAATGTAGTGCGCCACCAACTGATCCTCTGACTCTTCCACATCATTACGCGCAATCAATTGGTAAAACTGTATGGAGTAAGTATCTACAGAGAGGTTGCCCTGCCTTAAATTTTGTAATATCTGATACAAGGTTCTAGTATAATTAAAAAGAAGAAACGTCGCCTTCAACTGTTTCTTTATCTTCTCCCATGACTGAATTTTCGCCTTGCCCTGACGGATCCGATTTTGTTTAAGTTGCTACCACCAAGTAGCTGTACGACCTCGCAAACATGTAGCCACCAAGGGTACCCTCTTATTGTCGGGCACTTCTTTGTAATCCAAAATCTCCTCTACTGTCGCTAGCCAATCGAGGAATTCATCCACCTCTATCCCATCATGAAATTCAGGGATATCAACCTTGATTCCGAATGCCCAATGCTGAAGTGCATCCTGTACACGGGGCGGCTGTACATGACCGCCACATGCATCCGATAAGGTCTCCTCGCCTGACCTCTCTCCTGATTCATATCCTTCTTCCCCATCACTTGCAGGGCCACATTGTGGAAGGGCAGGAGGTGTTCCATTCTGCACAACCTCTATCGCCCACGTCATAAACTGATCAAACGGAACTGTCAACGCATTGATTTAATTACACAGATCTACAACTTCATCAACCTGGCCACCACGACCAGCACATCCTCTTCCACGAATCATGCTCTGATACCAAAAGATGTAGTTCGAATATACAAACACAATTATAACAACTTGAAATGAATTGCACGTAAGAAAACAAACGTCTTTTCTTATTTCATGAACAACCAAAAACCCTACAAGACATTTTAGAGTATTAAATATGAAAAGAACAGATAACCTACTGGGCCAACAGTTCCTTAATGGGCTGGGCTACAAAGCAAAATAAATAAATATTGAAAATAATGAATTAATAAACATTAAGTGCCATTTTGACTTAGCAAACGAATTGAAACGTCCAAAATTCATCATACATCATGGTAAAGCGGTGAGTTCAATGTGAATCATTGAGAGCTTTCTAGAATGGGGTCATGGGCCCAAAACGGACACTATATGCAAAAGTTACGCCATATTCTTTGAATACTGACCATCCAAACGTTCCAAATACGTAAGTGATTGTTCCTCCACACGAACCGCATCATAAGAACAAAAATAAGTTTTTTTTTAATACTTTCTTGTAAAGATTATTTATCACTTAACAATTCTTTCGGTAGGCAATAGCTAATCTATTGCAAAGTAAAGAATTTGTTTTTTCCTAGTTTGAAGGCGAAAAAGTTTCATTTTCTTCATTTTCTAAAGGGTGTTGCCTTGCTAAATAATCACACAATTATAGAAGGGTGTCATAATAATTAAGAAATGACTAGAGTTTGATTTTATGCATACTCAGACGAAACCAATGTTTAGGAGATCAATATATATACATGCACATGCGTGCATGTATATATATTAAGAAGACAAACTATTATTTGCACTAATATAACAAAAGCTACTTCAGTACAAACTTATCTTACTTAGTGCTGGCCTAATTATATAGGCAATTTAGGTGGTCATCTATAGGGGTGGAGGCAGGAATATTTTTCAGTTCGGGCACAATTTACTATCAAACTTTGAGTTTTTGACCATGAATTTAATGATGATAAAAATATAAAATAATATTACGACAATACTAAAAATTACAAAGCAATATTCTTTAAAAAAGGTCATTAAGAAAGTTCAATATAAACCAATCACCTTGTAGTTGGCAGCAATATGCTTCTCAAGAACTGAAGCCTCGGATTTGTATATGGAGACATTCTTTGACATCACATTTTTCTTATCCATGCCTTCTTTCCTGGGGAAACCACCAACCATCACTACAATGTTGACTCCATTGCTTGCTTCAACAATATCAGTTGTTGCAACGACACCTGATTTAAATAGCATACTAGATAGATACAGTTATCCACTCCATTTGGCATACAAAATGTCAAAATACATGAAACTATTGACAATTATTTTCACTACTCTGGAGCAAATTACTAACCTTTGAGAAGACGGGGTGCAACATTGATCAATTCCATCTTCACTCCATTAAGTGCCTTAGTAGCAGGAGGAATATCTAGCATGTGGAGGATGACGGATTGGTCAGCATCCAACACCACATGCCTAACAATCATAGGAGCAAGAGCATATCCAATATGTACAGCAAAATTTTTCGAGCTTCAATCAATCTAGTTCTAGAGATAATATAGATTCAAAATCCAAAAAACAGTACTTTGAGCAAATTAAATATTTTGATTCAGACACTTGAACAAAAAACACTGACACTCAAGCATATAATAGAACTCCCTTCGTTTCTTGGAATGTTGCTTAATTTGACGATGATCAGTTTTTCAGATAAGCTACTAGCTTAGAGCACATTTTTATTTTTTTGTTCGAAATAGAATTCAAACAATGGATGCTATTGAGAGGAAAGATTCAAGAAATTTCCCTCAGCAATTCACAACATCCAATTACTGGAAGCAATTCAATTCACAGAATCACAAATACTGGAAGCAAAAGAAAAGCAATCACGGAGTAATTCACATGTGAATTCACAAAGCAAGCATAGCAATTCACAAAGGCAGTAATACTAGAAGCAAAAGCAGTTCACATTTCATAGAGCAATGAATTCACAGAGCCATTTTCATATACAATACAAAACTAATAAATGATTTTAAATTAAACATAATTACTCAAGAAAAGATTAGTACGCCATCTAACTCATAAAACAATATTAAGTTCACTGTAAAAAAAAAAAAAAAAAATTGAAAGTTTGAAACATTAAACAAATAAAAATAATAAATAAAAAGAAAGAGAAACAAGATTACTTTGGGGGCTTCACCTTTTTCTGCTATGCATCGTATGTCGAGTCGCCAATGGAATCGAAGGCGTTTGCTAACTATCGTCTAGGGCTTGAAAACGAGAAGAATCGCAAGAGATTCTGAGATTGGGGGAAGACGGCACCGTATGAGAGTTTTTGAGAGGTTGATAAGTTGAATGGCGAAGCGGAATGGCGAGATTGAGCAGTCGGTCTGTGCACTGTAGGGATGTCAATTTAAATATGGCAGCCACTGTTTAAAGGCAGCACATGTTATATATATAAAAATAAAAATAAAAATCGATCGGCCCGTTAAGGCTCGAGCCTTAAATTTTTTTTTCAAGCTTTTGCTTGGCTCGACTCGGGCCAAAAAAAGCCCGAACCCATTTTGCTCGAGCCGAGCTCGAGTTTCAAATTTCAGCTCGTGGCTCGACTGGCTCTGCTCAGGCAACCTCTAGTGCAGTGTCTATGAAATTTCGTCTGTGTCCCAGAATTCGAATAGTGGAACAGAAGGAGAATGAATGGGTGAAAACTAAGAGTTGAATGGTATTGGATATGGGTTGGATAATTGGATTGGATTTGAGTTTCTAGGCTAGGCTAATTCCTACAAGATAAATATAAAAAAGGTAGGTATTTGGATTGAGTCCAAAAATTCAACCTTGGGCTCCGCCCCTGGTCGTCATCTAGGGCTCCAAATTTGTAGAACACCCCAAATTTTTTATAATTGATATTTTTTTTAAAAGAAATTTGAAGACAAAATTTACTGTAACAATGTAGTGTCTCTTCATCTACCTTATTTTCTCACCTTTATTTCCCGAATAATGTTATGTAGCCCTACTAGGATTGCAACCCTAATATAGGTGGCGTTAAATGATAGATTAAATAAAATGTGAATTAAATGAGTAATTTAATTCTACTTATCATTTAATGAGATATTGATATCACCTAGACTGAGATTGCAATCTCAATGGAGCTAAATAACATTATTCTTATTTCCTCACCTTGAAAACTAAGCATATATTTGGAGTTGGATTTTTTTTTTTCATTTTGTAATTGGAATACAAAATAATTAAGTGGATGTTTTTCGATATTATTATTATTATTATTATTATTATT
>CAIGRB010110573.1:0-10718 GCA_903798255.1 Fraxinus quadrangulata
CAACTTAAAATTTTGCACAAACTTCAGTTCGAAAATAATATTTTGATGAAAAATGTAACATATTAAAAATTTTTAGATTTGTATGTAATATTATTTTGTTAAAAATATATAATTGAAAATAAAAGAAAAATATATTTTGAAAATAATAAAGACCATGCTAAATCCAGAAAAAAGTAGAGAACAACAAAAGACGGTAAAAAGTAAAAACGTCTCCACCATCTGAATCCCGAATCTATAGCATTTAGAGTTTGTCTGACAATCATTATCGTAGAAAAAAGAGTTTTAAATAGTGAGTTTAAAAAGTAGGAAATTTTTTTTGTGTACATGTAGAATATTTTATTATGTAAATGTATGATTAAAAATGATCACATAACAAATTAGAAAATAAAGTAATAATTGTCAAATATGCCCTTACTGACCGTTTGTTTGAGCCCTATTTTTTGGTGTAGAATATATTTTAAAAATAGTAGATTGATGAAAAATATATAATTAAAAATTAAGAAAAATTTTAAATTATGTGTAATATTATTTTATTGAATAGGATAAAACAAGATCTAATATGGAATCTCCATCTTCTGGGGGAATCTCAGTGCCCATTACAAACTTAAATCTGCCTTTATTTCAATTTCAACCCCAACCACTCTCTCTCTCTCTCTCTCTCTCTCTCTCTATATCACCACTTGCACTTCTGGTCTGTACAGGTTCATCACATAACGTCTCTATCTCGCCATTTTTCGCGCTTTCCTACACTAGAACACCGTCTTCTTAAAATATTTAAGACAAATTTTTTTTAGTTATAATTTGCGGAGGTGGGTTCTGGATTGTTATTATTTTTTTCGAACACCGAGTGGGATCTGGATTATTTATCATTGAATTTGGTAAATAAAAAAATGGCCTCAGCTGGAATTCGATCATTGAGTTTGTGTAAATCGTTAGATTTGGAATATTCCGAGGCGTTATGTGCGAACTTGAGGCCTGTAAAGGTGTCCGTGTTTAATTTTACGTGTAAAAAATTGGGGATTTCCGGAGGAGATACGAGATCGAATTTTTTGGAGCCTATAAAGGCAATGGATGCTTCCAAAACGACGTCAGACATCAATGGCGGTTGCAATGCTATTGATGATTTCTTGACAACGGATTGCGATGGTTTCCCCGGTATTTTTTCTGCACTTTTGATGTTTAAATTTTCTTATGGAGGGAGAATGGTTTTTTGGGGATTTGTTTAGATTGTAATGATGCTGAATAACTATTGACTAGGTAAAAGTACGCCCAAGATGTCAACAGTTGGAAATTCGACCAATATTCAATGGCATAAATGTTCTGTAGAAAAGAGTGACAGGCAGGAATTGCTTAAACAAAAAGGCTGTGTAATTTGGATTACTGGACTCAGTGGTTCAGGTTTGTATAACACGAACAGCAGTTTATGTAATTAGTATTAGCTCCCCGAATCAATTGTTGCTCAGACCTTCGAGCTGTTCAACGTTCATTAATTTGCTATACTTGTGATTTTCTGAAGTTTTCTTGATCTTTCCATACATTTCGACAGCCAGTGGCTAATTTTGATGTGATCACAGGTTCCTTTTGAGCATATTAGGTACACATGACTGAACAAAGTTGGAAAGAATTTTGTTGTACTATCCAATCCTATCTAATAATGAGACCAAACATTCTATTGTTCAAGAGAGGCACTATGGCTTAAAGGATACAATAGACTGATCTCGGGATAACACATTTTCTTTTTCTTCTTGCGCAGGAAGGAGATCGTTACAGGGATTTTGTGCTTGTCTTTTTCATTAAGTTAATTTTATGAAAGTGCTTCTTTTCGTTGGAAGAACTTTTAGGGAAAGGAAGATAGTCCAACGTGACTTCTTTTAAACACACTTCCAGAATAGGAAGCTTTTTTAGAAATTAGTTTCTAAACGCAAATTAAGGTAGCTTCTCCATGAAGCTCTTTTACAGAAAGCAAAAGCAAAAGTCAAGCCAAACGGGTTCTTAGCCCTCGTACCTGCCATTCACTGCCAATCTAGATTCCAACAGTCCAGATCATCCGGCACATATAATAATTAATCCTTCAACTTTTCCTTCAGGAAAGAGCACTTTGGCATGTGCTTTAAGTCGTGGCCTACATGCTAGAGGAAAGCTAACCTATATCCTTGATGGAGATAACGTTCGTCATGGGCTAAACAACGATCTTAGTTTTAAAGCTGAAGATCGAGCAGAGAACATCAGAAGGATTGGTTGGTTTATTGTCTGGTTCATGATATGATTATTCTTTCCAAAAAAATATCTCCTTTATTAGCAGTTTAAAATATTCTGCTTGTTATTTTATCAAACGCAGGAGAAGTAGCTAAGCTCTTTGCTGATGCCGGAGTTATTTGTATTGCAAGTTTGATATCACCCTACAGGAAGGATCGAGATGCCTGTCGAGCTCTACTGCCAGAAGGAGACTTTGTCGAGGCTAGTGTTTCTCAACTCAGCAGAACTTTATCCCTTACTTTGATGTTGGAAATTTTGATATGTGAAATTTGAGTTTTCCTCAGCATTGGTGTATATGTATTTGTTCCAATTCTTCAATTGAAAATTGTTGAATTTTGCAGGTATTCATGGATGTACCTCTACAAGTGTGTGAGGCAAGGGATCCTAAGGGGTTATACAAGCTTGCACGAGCTGGAAAAATCAAAGGTATTTCTTGCTCCTTAGCTGATGATTGAGATTTGGAAACCTGGTCTTTTTTTTTTTTTCCATTACCATCTATTTGCTTGTATTTTTGGTGAGCCCAGGATTGGATACTCTTCTTTTCAATTTTTAAACTGCATAGATTTTTTCTACACAATAATCAATAATAAGGCTCCAAATGTCTTACCCTCCTGATCTTCTCACCAAGCAGCCATTAGTTGCCAATACCACCTGCCAGTATGAATTCACTCGCATCATGTTACAATGGCTGCATGGATTGACTTGTACCTTTCGAGAGTTGGGGCTTCAGAAGGCAAAATTCCGGCTTAACCTGTCATGTCTTTGCTCTATCGTCTATTCGAAGTTGTGAATTTCATATTCCTCCACTCCCTTGCAGCTCCATTCTTATTTGTGTATATAGTTCCTCATTAGCTTTAAGTTGATTTAATTTTCTGTTCTTTCAGGTTTCACAGGCATTGATGATCCATACGAGCCACCACTAAATTCTGAGGTATGCTTTCCATTTAGGTACAACTAGAAGTGCCTTTCAGTTGAACTTGTTCTAGAATGGTCATGTAATACATGATCTTATGTGTTCTTGATGCTACAAATATATTTAGATTGAAATGTAATATTTATCATCTTCTACCCTGTTGAGTTGGCATGTGGAATGAGGTTCTTTTATTTGGGAATTGTTAAATGACTACCCACTGCGAAGAAAATAATTAAACCGTCCTTTTGGATAGCTGAATTGCCAAGAATGCTCGAGTATGTACATCATGTTTGACATATATATGATTGGATAGTATCGGACATTGTTAAAAGAAAAAATTTAGTCGTGCATGATGTAATGTTTTGTCAGCCCCTGATGCTGTCGAGTTACCATGTTGCAGATAGTATTACATCAAAGCGAAGAGAAGTGTGATTCTCCAACTCATTTGGCCGAAGTAGTGATTTCGCACTTGGAAGCATAATTTGCAATTCAAAACTAGCCATTCTCCTGCAACAAAGAAAACTCTTCGTTTTCTTTTTGCATATTTGTTGTAATTATTTAATTGATCAATCAGTCTGTTTCGCCATATTCTTTGGCAATTTAAATCTAATAAATAATGCGAAATTAAATAATAAACTTCACATGTTTTATGTTTTAATTTCCATATGTTTAACTTGCAAATTTCTTTTTATTGGAGGGTTATGTATTGCAGAAAAGCATTTTTATCTTTTTCAGTGTTTGCAAGTCATTCTTTTCGCCTAGGGGCAAATAATTTTTTTTCTTTTGAGTGTAAGCATAATTTTTTCTTTTCGTTTTTCCTTCTTCGAGTGTAAGCGAGTTTCTGGGCAATTCTTGAGATCTGGCCCTCGCACTTGAAATGTTGCTACTAAACTCGATATTTTCCCATCAACTACCACAATTTGATATTTATCAATTATACGTTTTATATTAAATTTTAGAACAATGACTAGTTGACATTTCAATTTAAACTTACCAAATTCAAGTTCTCAACTTCGTGATATCCAAATTGGCCTACCCAAATTTCTCATTGCTTCGAGTGCAATTTTGTCATATCAAGAATTGAACTCAAAAATTGCAAATTTTATCAACCATGTCAAGATCTAAATACTTGAATTTGCTATGATTAAGAATCTTGAACATGTTAATATCCTTTTTTTAATTCTCTCTTATTAAAAAAGAAAAAGAAAAATCGATCTTGTAAGAAATCCGCTGAATATTCCTTGTGTTTCGTGCCCGACACAGTTTGACACGCAATGAGACCTGATTTGCTCCAAATCATATAGATGTAGAATACCAAGGAAACAAGCATGTAAGGAAAAGCAAGTGTCTGATCAGATAAATCAAGAAAGGTATTGAAACTTGATTGGTTGGCAAAGAGATGTTGAAATAATGATTTTGTGTCGCGATAAAATATAGGATTGAGTCAGTGTAAAATAGCAGCGGATATGCGATAATGACAATCTTTAGCACTCATTAGTCCCAGTCTCGACACTTGTTCACGAAAATATGTTTCGGATTTAAATTATCGCAAGTGCACGGTCAGTTGACAAGTAATAAAGTGGAAATCCTAAAATTTCGAGTATTGTTCCCACGATGATTTATTTAACTTTATTTTTTTTATTGCGACCTTAACCGAATCTATTAAATTTGAGATGAATTTTTCAGATTTTATGATTAAACTAAGACTAGCATGCAAATTAAACTAAAATTACGACTTGAATGCAAAAATGATGTTTCAATGTAAAAGATTTGAATGAAATTAATATATGAAAAAGCGCACTAGGATCCCGAATCATCAAGCAAAATTCACTTTTAACCTCTATTTCACAATTCGATAACACGATGAATTGGTTGAAGAATCAATATTTCTAACTTATCCAACAATCTCTTTCGAGTAGAATTGAACATATTTTAGCATATCATTTGGCTATATTTTTATGACAAATGCAATATACAAGAATTCATGAGATTCTATAAACACTTAGAGATTCACGTAAAGCATAACGCTATATTTCTATCCCCTATCAGACCCTACGATGATTTATACCTTGTAGAATCTATATTCCTTCTTTCGAATGCATAACATAGATCATCCAAACTCACATAATTACATGCATTTAACTATGGAGGCGAGAAAGTGTATATAAATCATTCAACATCCATCAATCGTGTTTGAATATCAAATTACAAAATAGAGAATTAAACGATCATATTGCGAGATTCATCGTTCATCTAGTACATGAAAAGTTTAGCCGAATATGGATAAAATAAAATAACAATAAAAATAATAAAGAGAAGACATTACCCAAAAACTAGAAATTAGGTTGAAAATCTTGAATTTTCAATGCAATCCCTTGTTCTAGCCTTCTTCATTGCTCTTCAATGGTATTTTTCTCTCTAAGAATATGTCACCTCTATTTTTGGACGAGATTAGGGTTATAAAGGACACTTCCAAGTTAATTTCTATAAGAATTGGAGTCAAATTAGGAAACAAGAATTTTTTCCCGATTTGGCCTGGGCGGGCGCCCGTACAAAATGGGGTGGCCGCCCAGGCAAAACTTTTCCTTTCTATAAATGGGTTTGAGGGTTGGGCATATAACTAGACAGCTTTCAATATTTTGATCGTATCTTTCTCTTCTGATATTCGATTGAGGTGATTCAAAATGCATTGGAAAGCTTACTTCAAGGGCTACAAACCTTCCAGAAATATCAATCTTAAAATTCGAACGTCTTATATGTCAAACATGGGTCTCAAATTAACACTGAAAATTCAAAACATAACTTTTTCGGCTGGAAGTTGATTTATGATAGTATTTCTACTCTATTTCATCCATTTGGCTTCTTACCTCATCCAATTAATGCCCAACACTCTCAAATCTTCATCGTGGGATCGACACAATTTTTCAGTATTTGCAATAGAGTCCTCAAACTTTCATTCTCTTCCATTTTGGTCCATTTTAGCTTGTTTTCGCATACTTTTCATTATATCCATCAATGTGATCCTACAAATACAAATTACATCGAATTAAGCTATATTCAATATATTAAACTTCAATTATCCATGTCTGTGAACCGAAATAAACGTGTAAAAACGCCCTTATCAACACTCGACTTTCAGTTTGGGGCGAAAGCAAAGGGCAATTGGAAGAGCTCACAAAGATGTGGCCAAATGAGCTAACCAATTCATGGTGCATTCCATACACCATGATAAGATCTTTTCGGTACGGCAGGTTTCAAGGATGAAGAAGAGCTCAAGTCTGTCCTATGTCCTATCATCGGGTGGAAAGTCCTCACTCTGCAAGCATTGTGCCCCGAGTTGATGAATCTTCTATAAAGTTTGATTTCGACCTTGATGAATCTGGCACCTCTCTTCAAGAAAGCCAGAAAGCAGAAGATAAGGAAAAGGCATTTGATGGGATGACTCTATCTATGCGCCTACTCAATTTCAAAAGTTAATNATGTGATGACTCTATCTATGGGCCTACTCAATTTCAAAGGTTAATGTGCGTAGAGATGACTTCTGTCAATAGGCAACAGCCACTCTATAATATACGCAACCTCACTCTTGTAGCCTTAGCAGTTGAGAACATAGCCATTAGAGAACATGTTACACTTACCAAGCTTCTCTAACAAGCTGTTGTTTGAGATTTGTGCAATAACGTTGTGAACTGGAAATATTGGCCACACAAAAAAAGTTTGTCCATTTTTACTAAAAGGACATCGAAAATGACGACTTTTATGAAGTCTTCCAATTTTGATCACGTTACAAGTAATCTGGTCTAGAAATCAAGAATGCTATATCCTTTTTTGCCATCTTATTAGTGTCCAAAAAAGTCAACAACCTACCCAAACACGTAATAACAAGAAAACAAAAGTTAATAATGTAAGAGAGATGCTATTTGTACATTTATTTCATAAAGATATTTTTGGTTTTTCTTTAAAAGCGTTAAGTGCTTGTTTGACACTATTTAATTTATGGAAAAATTGAAGCAACGATCCCTAACCTTTTCAATTTTTGCAGACTTTATCCTAATCTTCATTTTGTGCCAACGAAGGTCCATAACTTTTTATAAATATACAGTTGGAGTCCAAATGGATGAAGACCGTTAGTTGACAAACAAAATCAAAATTTGTTTAATTTTGACCATTTTAAAAAGGGCAAAATGGTACTTTTGTTAAATTTATTTATTGTAACAATTAATTAAAACAATACAAAAATAAAATACATTTATAATATATCAAAATATAAACCACCATCACCCATCCTCCTCCTACTTCCCAGCCCACCACACTGTGGTTAGCATCATCGTCGCCGCCACCACCCACACAACGTTGACACCTCCACACCCTGCATGACTCCCCGTCCCCACACCCGACTCCACCACTTGTCAACATCGACGGGAAAATCCCAAAACACCCAACCCGAGTTGAGAAGTAGGTTTTGAAATAGGGATCAAATCTTCATCTAAACCCAAATCTCAATCCTCAAATACGGTACCAACTGTTGTAAAATTCGATATGATCTTTTTGGCAATAGGAGTCGAGCTTCCGTAGAGTTCAAGAACTGAGTTTGACTCGTATGGAGAGGTAGCTATGTCAACGAGTCGAGCCGAGCAAAGCCCGGTCGAGAAAAAAGGCTCGGCCCGAGCTTTGGCCCGAGCCTTAACCGGGCCGAGCCGAGCATGAGTCGGGCCGGCTCGATTTAAAAAAAAAAAAATTTTTGGCTGTCTGTACTGCCTGCGCAGGCAGCAACAAGCTGCCTGCTTGAGCTGCAGGCAGCTTGCTACGTCCTGCGCACAGGCAGCAAGTTCAAGCAGGCAGCAAGCCTGCTTGAACTTGCTGCTTGCAGCTAAGCAGGCTGGCAGCAGCAAGCTGCACAGGCTTGCTGCCTGCTTGAACTTGCTGCCTGCAGCAAGCTGCACAGACAGCAGCTGCCTGCTTGAACTTGCTGCCTGCAGCAAGCTGCACAGCTGCTGCCTGGCTGTAGCAGCAAGCAGGCAGCAGCATGCTGCCTGTGTGGGCAGCCAATTTATTATTTTTTTACGGGCCGATCGAGCCACACGGGCCGGCCCGAGCCTCGGCTGGGTGGAACTGGCCCGGCTCGGGCTTTTTCCGAGCCGAGCCCGAACCGCCCGAGTCGACGAGCTTTTTTACCATCCCTATGGAGAGGTAATGAAGACAATGTTGCTTGGAGAAGTGTTGGTCTAGGTGGTCATTTCTGGATCTGGGTTCTTGTTACTTGGAGTAGATGTTTCGAGTACCAACTGCATTGACTGTATGTCTACCTTCCTCTTGCGTTAACTGAATGTAGGTGGCGGTGGTTATCTGTGGCTGTTGAAGACGTTCCAAATGAAAAATCAATGTGGAGGCGTGTTGGTAGAGATGAATTTGATTTTTGGTTTCAGATTGATGGTGGTGGGCATGGGTGGTTATTTTTCTTGGAATGATTTCGAGTGTGGGGGGTGAGTTTTCTTGGTTTGAATTTCGAATGTGCAGTTGGCTGAAAGGTGATGATGGTGAGTGGGAGTTGTGGTGGTGGTGGTGACGATTTCTGGTAAGATCTCGCCGGTGAAGAATGGTTGCTATTAGGGGTCGGCATTGGTTGTGTGGCCAACGAAAAAACGATCCAAATCGGTCGGGTTGCTTCGATTTGGATGGTTTTGACGGGTTCAGTCGTATTTTGCTCACCCCTAGTTGCTATACCGTTTTCATTTGTGGGGTTGGGGGGGTGGTGGTTTATATATTTCATTTTTTGGGTTTTTTAGTTTAGTTTTTTAACTTATTTAATATGGGAAATATAAAAATTATCATTTTGTCCTTTTTAATTCGATTAAAATTAATCAAATTTTGACTTTGTTGGTCAACTAATGATCAAATTGATGTTTTTATATATTTAAACTTCAGCCGCATATTTATGAAATGTTATTTTCGCAGCACAAAATGAAGATTATGATAAAATCAGCAAAAATTGAAAACGTTAGGGATTGTTGCTGTAATTTTCTCTTAATTTATTCTATGGTTTATTATATGATAATTTTCAACTACATATTTACGCAATAAAATATTCTATACATATATCAAAAATAATTTATTACATTTTAACCACACCTCAAATTAAACCGGACCGCACGTCAAAAACCGGTTTCTCGACAGGCCACGAATATAAGCCGCAAGGCAAGGCGGCGACGGGAACAAAAGAATTCGGCGGCGACGTCTGCAACTCTTCTTGAAAAGTGAAAGCTGAATCAGATTTTCTCACCAAAACCTGTATCGAAAGTTGTACTCTACCAACTTGTAGTTCGCGGAAGAGGAGAAAGGCACTAGAAATTTAATCCAAAGTATTCCACAGGCATGGGGAAGAAACACCACAGCAAAAATCGAATGTTCATAACGAAGACAGAGTGGGCCACCGAGTGGGGCGGCGCCAAATCTAAAGAAACCGGGACCCCCTTCAAACGCCTCCCTTTTTATTGCTGCGCGTAAGAACTTCGTCCTTCGTCCCCAATCTGCATTTATGTAATTTCCTTATTCTTTAAATTAATTTTCTTTTTGCTGAATTTTGTTACAGGCTAATTTTTACGCCATTCGAAGACCCTGTTTGCACAGCTGATGGCACCGTTTTCGATATTATGTATGTGCTCCTTGGTTTTGCTTTGATTTGAATTATGATTGGATTCTGAGCATTACATCGGTTTCCAAATGTGGTGTTTAGGAATATAATTCCATACATCAGGAAATTTGGGAAGCATCCAGCTACTGGGGCTCCGCTTGAGCAGGAGGACTTGATACCGCCTACTTTTCACAAGAATCCTGAAGGTTATTATTTGTCTCATTTAGAATTTATGAATTCTGATCATTCATTTTTTGAGAATGGAGGTTCAGTTGCTGCATTAGATGTGTGCAATGCATTGGATTATGTCAATGAAATAGAAGCAATTAACCCTGCAACTTGAATTTGAGAAAAGATTAGATGTGAGACAGTTGAACTTCGAAAAACTGAGTCACTGGAAAAAAAAAAAAAAGATAAGTATAACAAGAATCTTTTCAAATGAGCTTATTGCCCAATTTATTAGCTGCCTTACAATTAGATGTACTTTCAAGTTCAATCTATTTGAGTAGCTTCTTTAGTAAGAGTTTGAGTGGTGCAAATATGTGCAGGGTACAGGATTTTGCTGTTAACAGCCGGTGTCACTTTACTGCTGAAGGTCATTGCTCATCAGTTAAAAGATATCTACTTAATGCCGTGATGAATAATTGCTGTAAAGTTATGTGTTAAAATAGGCTGCAGGTATTGCACAGGATGTGATGGATTTTCTTATTGTTACATTCTCACCAAGAACCTTCAACAAATAAGATATCAATCTTTCTAATATTCCTTACAATTAGAATCACTGCTTGGATTATTGCTTAAATGTGTTATTAGTCCGTTGCTATTTCAGCCATTCTTTTGGACCAAGTGCAAACAAGTTTTATAGCTCATAGAGTTTGGACATAGTTTAGGGTCAAAAGGAATATCGATTATTCTTCT
>CAIGRB010110573.1:11522-47113 GCA_903798255.1 Fraxinus quadrangulata
AGAAGTGAGGGTGTTGATGATAAGACCAATTTGAGAGGAGAGGATTAAAAGAGTCACTCCCATTCAAGATGGAGATCCCATGTGTTCTACTGTAATAAATTCACTTTTTGTTCTAGAAAAATAAAAAAACCAAAAAATCTCCATAATTATTTATTTATGGAACTAATTTTTAGTTTATGTCATTTTCATGTCTTCACAAGTGATTTGATCTTTTCAATTGAATAAGACACCGCGAAACTTTTCGTTTCTTTTCTAATTAACTGCAACGGGAAAAAGAATGTCATCATATTATGTTTAAAATTAGTTTAGAAAGAATCTGCAATGGTTTTCACAATGTTCTATAGGATTATACTTTATAAACCCCAGTTCCATGTCAATTTCACACATGAATTGATGTGCCACAATTTGGAATTAGCTGTGGACAAATAGAAAGAAACAGCGGGGTTAAGACATCCTGATATGGTTTCAAATAATAGAATAGACAAAAGATTGTAAGAGTGGAAGTATGTTCTCTATAACCTTTAATTGATTTGTACTTCACTGCCTCAAACTTGATGATGCCTGTGATTCATATTGATATTTACAGAAATAATTAAAGTTGGTTTAAGTGTTGTAAATATAAATATTTCCTGTCTCTGTTCACTAATCTTTTTTGTCTGTATTTATTGTCACTAATTGCATTGCATCCTCCTCTTCATTTTGTAGGAGAGTATCATTGCCCTGTGCTGAACAAGGTTTTCACAGAGTTCACACACATAATAGCTGTGAAGACTACAGGAAATGTGTTCTGTAATGAGGTAAGATCCTTGTCTTATTGTAAGTCTTTGCCTTTACCATTTTCTTTTTTGTATCTATTTCTATTCATTTGGTCTCCGTTGCTGCTTAGGCAATCAAAGAATTAAACCTTACAACTAAGAACTGGAAGGAGCTTCTCACTGATGAACCATTCACCAGGGAAGACATTATAACCATTCAGGTAGAAATCCACTTCAGTGTATTTCCTCTTGGCTTGCAGTTTTAAATTTTCAATTTTGTTGCACAGTACAATGTTAACAAGTCTCTAACATACCTTATCTTACCATATAGAATCCTAATGCACTTGATAGCAAGGTTCTCTTGGATTTCGATCATGTCAAGAAAAATTTAAAAGTTGATGATGAAGGTGGGTGATGACATTTCATATCCTTAGTAGGATGGCTCTATTATGTGTTTCCACTCAATGATCAATTGTTTTGCTTCTTCTTGTCAGAACTAAAGAAAATGGAGTCTAACCCAACTTATAACGTAAATGTTAGTGGGGATATTAAGCAAATGCTTAAGGAGCTTGGCACTGAAAGAGGAAAGGAGATTGCATTACATGGTGGAGGTGGAAACAAGGTGCAAAATGAAAGAGCTGTCGCTCTTGCTGCCATTTTAGCTGCAAGATCACGTATTAAGGAGGACACAGAATCAAAGAGTGGTGAGACTCCCAAGCAGGCATTCAGTATAGTAGATGCTGCCTCTGCTGCAGTTCATGGAAGAAGTGCCAATTCTGCGAAGTCTGATTCTAGTGATAAAACAGCTGCATGGATAGCCATGCACATGGCTGGTGAGAGGACGGCAGTAAATGCAAAGCTGGTTAGTATCTCATTTTTTACAATCACATCCGCCTTTCTCTTTGAGCTCATAGATCCATGTACACACTTATTTATAAATCCTTCATGAACGATCCACGAAGAAGTTAGATACTCAATTTTTGTTGAAGATTTACTTACAGAAATAATGAATCACTTCAACGTATGCCATCCCTCGCTTCTCCAAATTATCTATACTGATCTATTTCTGGAGACAGTAGCTGCTGGAGAATCAGATTTTAATTATTATTTTTTTTTTTTTTATCTATACATTGGAAATAGAGATGGGTCACTCTACCAATGACACAAAAAGAAAAGACCTGAATTGTGTTAAGCGACCTGCTAAGTTTAAAATGTTTAGTTTAAATCTAGTCCTACCATCTGTTGCAAACAAAGGTGGCCTACGAGAGTAAGCTTTGTCACACACAGCTTTAATTGATACTCAAGTTGAAAATAGTCACAATTCAGAATGGAGTACCACCTCTCAGTTTTAGGATTGTGAAACAAGCCTTGACCTTTTAGGAGTGCTATGTAAAAGCAAAGACCGTGTGAATATAAAGAATAAACAGATCGTAGAACTTGGTGGTAGAATTCCAACTAAATGATTATTGTCATGGAAAATGAAAAATTATGACGAGTAAAGTTATTTAGCCCCACTGGGATTGCAACCCCAGTTTAGGTTGTGTTAACGTGGCTTCAAATGATAGGTAAAATTAAATAAATAATTTAATTTCACCTTTTATTTAGCATATCATCTTGCGCCACCTAGATTGAGGTTGTAATCCCAGTGGGGTTACATAGCATTACTCTTATGACAATGTTACTATGTCTTTTATTCTGACTACACAGGATTGACTAGAAGCAATCATATCGATTGACTTAGGGAATTGCTGTTTAGCCGTGAGTCATGGACAGTATGCATACTTGCAGTTTCAGAAAAAGTAAAGAAGATAGGGACAGTATGCCATTTCACATTGTTCGCCTTAAATTTGCTTGATTTTCTCTTTATTGTACATCTTTCATATCGTTAGAGCGCCTTCAAATTTGGCCTGTTCTTCCTTCTAATTTAGAAGTTCATTAGCCCGGTTTAACTGCAGAGATCTTTAGAACTCATTATTCTTTTTGAAGCTCATGCAGGTTAAAAGTCGTTTCACAACTGGTGCCGCTTCCAAGATCTTTTACTTCTACATCTTTCGACCCCATCACGAAAAATGAGTATGAATACATGAAGGTTGAGAAAAATCCAAAGAAGAAAGGTTTTATTCGGCTGCAGACGACCCATGGCGATCTGAACATTGAACTGCATTGTGATATTACTCCGAGGACGTGTGAAAACTTCATCACACTTTGTGAACGTGGTTATTATAATGGAGTTGCTTTTCATAGAAACATAAGGTACATGAAATAGCTGTTTTACTTCAACATAGCATTTGCAAATTTAATTCTTGATGTATCAAAATTTGACATCAAGGGATTCTGTTGTCCTGGATAAGCAGGAATTTCATGCTTCAAGGTGGTGATCCAACTGGGACTGGGAAAGGAGGTGAGTCCATATGGGGGAAGCCTTTCAAAGATGAATTAAACTCTAAGTTACTTCATTCTGGAAGGGGCATTGTTAGCATGGCAAACTCTGGTCCCCACACTAACGGCTCTCAATTCCTCATACTGTACAAATCCGCAAATCATTTAAACTTCAAGCACACAGTTTTTGGTATGGTTGTTGGAGGTTTGACAACACTTTCAGCATTGGAAAAAGTCCATGTTGATGATGATGACCGACCTTTGGTTAGTAGTCGACTCGTAGCTGTCCTTTTTGTCATCTTTAGAGTCCAATATACTGCTATTTTATCTCCATTCTACAATAAGTTCGTACCTTTCTCATAATTTTATTCACTTTCTATTAAGACCGAGCCTAAATTCCAGAATTTCTAATCTTTGGTATAATGTGCTTTTTCTTATTATTTTTGGGTGCTCGTGCAGGAAGAGGTTAAGATTGTCAGTGTAGATGTCTTTGTCAATCCGTACACAGAACCAGATGAAGAGGAGGAGAAAGAGAAAGAGAAAGAGAAGACCAATAATGAGAAGAATGCCGAGGATGAAGAAAATGTTAGTTTTGGAACTCCTCGACGTTGCAATTATTATTTTGTCTTCCTGTAGCTTAGATTATTCCTTTCTCATTCATAAGTTTATTCGGTTTTTATAACATTTCAGGATAAGATCGGTTCGTGGTACAGCAATCCAGTTACAGGAGCAACAGGGACTCCTACTGTGGGTGATGGCGTCGGAAAATATTAGAAAGCATGGATTGGGCAGGTATCATCTACCACTACTCTTGACAGAGATATGCCGGCAGTTTCTACAGTAAAGAAAAGAAAATTAGGCATGCCAACTGGAGAACTCAAAAGATTTTTCTGCTTGGTAAGATTTTCATATCACTTGCATAGATTTTACTGCGACTGGTTTAGCCAAAGAGCGAGTGATATTGGATTTTACAGCGGGAAACCAAAACGAGTTGCTCTGTAGTTTCTTTAATCTAAAGAAATTTTGTACAATTTGTTCGCACCAGGATTTTACAGTTGGTGCTGCAGGGTAAATTACCTTCAATTTCAATTCCAATTTCAGAGGGGGTTTTTTTTTTTTTTTTTTTTTTTTGATCACCCCTCTCCATTAGATGATATTTTTTTTATCAATGTAAATAATTTTCTCTCTAGTAGTAAGAGCGAAGCTTTACCTGTTAATCGAGAGACGGATTCAAGTCACATTGTGGGTATAGGGTGAAAATCCATTTGAGTTGATTGGCTCGTTCTTTTTATAAATACATCATATTTGGTCCTAACCTTTTTTTCGTCGCGTCTACATTCCTAACTTTTTTTCGTCATATTCTTAACATCTATCTTTTATTAACTAGCAAATCTTATCATTCGCCACGATTCGCTTCAAAATATGCAGTTAGCATGCTTTAAAATGAATGAAATTTGTGTTTTTTGGCTTATTTAATTATATGGGGGAGCAAATAAGTCTTTCTTATATCTTAATGAAATTTTTGGACCTAAACCATCATCTGGGCATTCTGTTAATATTGAAAAAATAAATCACATATAAAGCTCCCGTCTGATTCAGATAAAAATTATATTTCTAAAAATAAATTTAATTAAAAATAATGAACGTGGGATAATACATCACCTTTTTTTTTTTGTCTATTAAAATATTCAGAAGCTCAGCCAATTAAAATGAGCCACTAGGGCTCTCCTTACAGGCGCGCTTCACCGTCCGCAGATTTTCCCACGTATTCAAGAAATCTACCTGGCCCGTACCGTAGGTTTTGTCGTATTCCGGGGACAATAATGACATTCCAAAATTGTCTCCTACGGTAATCAATCGTCTTTTCTGGTCTAATTCTTAATCGTAAACTCCTATATTTACCTACCTTCGATAATCATCAATCAATGCACAGTAGCCAGTGACGAGAGAAAAAAAGGTCATTGAGAGAAGAGATCTGTCTCGTCTTCGAGTCACGAATGGGTCTCTGGGAAGCTTTTCTCAATTGGCTTAGAAGGTTCGTATTTTATAAGTTTATGTATTTTCGATTGGATTTTTTGGGTTCGAATTTTGTGCATTTATATTTGCTCCTGGATCTAGTTTATGCGGTTGTTTGGTGGTTTTCCGATTTGTTGAAAGTATGCCTTATATTGTTAAATTGTTGCGCTGATTGAAAATTTTGTATCTTTATGTTTTGTCATCTACTCTATTGGGATTATTGTTAAGTTCGTGTGGAAACTCGTGTAGATTACCCTATACAAATTTGCTGGAATACAATTATTAAAATTTGAAATGAAGGTTTAGGATTACTTTGTTAGATAGGCTGGTACAGGAAGTCAGTTTTGTTTCGTTGGAATATATAATCATCGAATTTGCCCAATTATTATCATTATTAGCTGAATTTGTGTCACGGTAAACCGTGTACCTTTAATAATTCATTTTCTTTATTCTTATTTCAGATATAATCATAATTTTATTTGGAGTTCATTGTTCAAACTTCTCACCATTTTATTGCTTCTCATTGGTTAATTTTTTTCTCAATGAAAAGCCCTAAATGCACATTCCCTATTCTAGATTATGGTCATCTACCACAGGGTAATTTCTGTTACCCTTGTTTTTAGGGACTGTCTGTGGACTGCTTTTGTGAAGTATATTTCTTTTTTCTTCACCTGCACCTCCAAATAAGAGTGCAAACTGCATTACATTTACTAGTTTGACTGTCTTTTTAACCGTTTCTTGCTGCAATATGCAAGATTCTTGTAAACAGTTAAAAGTTTTGTTTAATATACTTAAGTACCATAGTCTGTGCATAGTTCTTGTTTCCTTTTACCTGCTAAGTTTGTTATATGAATTTTTATAAATTTGTTATGAATAAGAAGCACATAAATTTTGAGTATATTAAATGGAAGTAGTTTAGTGCAACTTGATTGACAAGTTCAACAATCATATTACATGGAAATAATCAAGCATAAAATGTGCCAGGGTTCAATATTTGCACCTATTTCTGCCCATACACGGTATGAATAATATAAAGGGGTGATGACATACCAATGCTGTTTGTATATGTGTTTCTCCACAAAATATACTTCCATGATTGCATCACCAGCGATTCTACTATTCCCAGGAACCTAAGCATTAGACAGATAAAATCATAAAATAAAACCAAACTCATGTATTTAACCTTTATTTACATTGAAGCTTCAAAAGGAAATAAAGTCAAGCTTCACTTGATTTCTGCTTATTAATTTATTTTACTAATTTTTATCTCTAACCGGGGAAAATAATGTGGATTGAGATTGAAGACTGTCATATTGACCAATTTATCCTCCTAGCTTATTGCATAAGGATTGCCCATCTACCCTCAGATGCCGATTTTATGCTTGATGCATCATTTTTGACATTTTCAAAAGAGAGAGACTCTCACGAGTTCATTTGTCTTCAACTTCTGAAATAATTGATGGGTATATGTTTATTTCATCTTGCAAGTGGTTGTTATGACTCTTAGTCGAGAACAATCTTGTTAGAAATGTCACATAACTTGGTAACAAAAATGATGAGGATCAAAGGAGTGATAAGGAGACTCGAAAATCTTTGAGTAATAAGATTGTCAAATTTAAATCAAAGGACCAATGCAAAGTTGTTAATTTGCTATTTTATAGTCGTTATCTATTTTTTGGATAAACATTAGCTACAATAATAATGGAGAGTTGTTGAATTTATTTTATTATAAATATAAATAAATGTATGATAGGTGCTTATGGCCTATGATCATCAGTCAATAATGTTATAATCAAGTCTTTTATTCATTTGTAAAGTTCTTTCATATTTTCTTCTTGGTATCAGAGTCATTATGAGCATTCGGCATACCTCAAGTCTTCTCTTCCACATCACTTTACTATCCATAAATGTTGACAACTTCTTTACACTCATCTCTCATTAATTCTTGTCCATCAAATACATCCCACCAAATCCAAACAAAATAACAGAAACAGAAAATTTCATACAAAAATTGACAAATGAGTTCAAGAACAGGTTGATCATTTCACCAATGAAGACCTTGTCTCCACCAAATACATCACAATAATATTGAAGAGTTGTTGAACTTATTTTATTATAAATAGAAATAAATGTGTGTTAGGTGCTTATGACCTATGGTTATCGATCAATAATGTTATAACCAAGTCTTTTATTCATTTTTAAAGTTCTTTTCATATTTCCTTCTAATCTCATTTATCTCACTCCAAATTTTTTTTCTGTATGCAATTCTAGCAAAGATGACTGAGCAAATCAGTTGGAAGTTAATTATCTTATGCGTCGGGCTTAATGAAATTACTAGTGATTTTTTGTTGCCTATTTATTATTGTCCATTAGAGTTCCTGGCACAAGCAGTGCTTTAAGTTTGAGGAATTTGTGGTTCATTCAAGCATTCACGACCAAATATATCTCAGTTAACTGTACCGTTTCCTTGTTAAATGAAAATTTTCAAATTGATGGACTTTCACGATTGTTTATATTGTACAGCCTTTTCTTCAAGCAAGAAATGGAGCTTTCTTTGATCGGTCTTCAAAATGCTGGGAAAACTTCACTTGTAAATGTTGTCGCTGTAAGCATGCAATATTTTATTCACCTTTTCAAGTCTCTTTTGATAACTATTTGCTTACCCTTTATCATGAGTTGGTCAAACACTGCATTTACACTTTTGTTCGTTTTTCTTAGACTGGTGGATATAGTGAAGACATGATTCCTACGGTTAGTTTTCTTCTCTCTACTACTTTAGATCTTGCTAATTGTTGATTACATATTTAGTTATTTACAAGAGATTTTTTTCATCCTTCAGGTGGGATTTAATATGCGGAAGGTCACCAAAGGGAATGTCACAATAAAATTGTGGGATCTTGGAGGTCAACCCAGATTTCGGAGCATGTGGGAGCGATATTGTCGTGCCGTTTCTGCTATTGTGTATGCAATTAACTCCAGCTTACATGGCTTAGATTTTTGTTTTTCTGTTGGCTTTCTATCTGTAGTTTAAATGTCATAATTAATGCATGCTTATAATCCCCCCACCCCCACTCCTTTTCTCAAATCTTTGATGAGATTTTCGACGACTACTCTATTTCCACCAAATGTGCATCTTGTTCATATTCAAGATTCTCTACTGTGCATGTCATTGGGACAATAAAGTAACTGATTAGGACTTCTATTAGATCATGCTTCGTCATTCATAAAACATGCACTTAATCTGAATTAAGTTAAGGGCAAGACAGAACACCCAGGAGTGTAATGATTCCTTATTAAGGATTCATCTATATTTCACATTCAAATCCAATTATTCTAGTTATACGTGGTTAAGTCTAAAATTTAATGTGTGATAATTTTCTTAGTCTTTTGTCATCTGATTTGATACAGTTACGTTGTTGACGCTGCTGACCACGACAACGTCAGCATCTCCAAAAGTGAACTCCATGATCTGCTGAGCAAACCATCACTCAGTGGTATTCCTTTGCTGGTATTAGGAAACAAGATCGACAAGCCTCAAGCTCTATCTAAGCAGGCTTTGACTGATCAAATGTAGGTTCAGACGCCTACACTCACTTGTTGCTCTCTCCTACTCATCACTAGGGGCTTACAGACCCCAGTGTGTTGTGTCTATGAGCATATTTGGCTAAGCCTAAAAAGGAAACAAGATAAGTTTTTAAAGAAGGAAAATCAAGCTTTTAGAGAAGCCAACTTTGTTTTTAAACTCAAAAAGAAGGAACCAGCCTTTTAAAATTTATCCTAACGTGTTTGGGAAAAAAGCTGCTTAAAAGAGCTTCTAAGGCTACAAACATGTTTGGCTAAATTTTCGAAGTTACTATTAAGCAAGCTTACTTTTATTTTAGGTTTAGCCAAACATGCTCTATGTTATCGCGCATTTTTTCTTTTTTAGTGTATGCATGTGATGTTTTTTTTTTTATGTGGCTTCATTTGGTAATGAGTCATGGCATTGTGTTGTGTTGTGTTGTGTAGGGATTTAAAATCTATCAGTGATAGAGAGGTCTGCTGCTTTATGATCTCGTGCAAGAACTCGACCAACATCGACCAGGTCATTGACTGGCTTGTTAAGCATTCAAAATCGAAAAGTTAAGGATACGTCTATGGACTCTTTGACTTGTTTCCCAAAAAAGTATTTAAGAGACAATTTTCCTGATGGTTGATGATATCATTATGGCTGATTTACTTTGTGCTTCACTCAATGTTGATTGTGTATTGTAAATTAACTTGTATCTGTTTAACAACAATTGACCTTTGTGTGTTGGGTTGTTTATAGTATCCTTTTTTCCACTCTAATCGGTGTTAATCCAATTCTTGAAAGTGTCCCTTCCCACGCTTTTCGTAATCTGTGTTTGGTGGTTTAGATTAAGTTTGAAACATATCTTGTGGTGTATGTAAGATTGTCTAGCGTTGAATAATCTATCAATTGTTGATTGAGCATGAAGGATACAAGTTGTTTGAGAAGTAAGATTCAACATATGCTAGCTCGAAAATGAGTTCCAACTTCGACAAAGTATTACAAATATTGGGCTCGGAAAGAAATGGCATATAACTTTTACCAATTGAAGTTAATACGCTCATACGTGATAAAAGCAATCCATTGAGCAATGTACATGTAACTACTTTTTCGATATAGCTCAAGCAGAGAGATTCATTTGTATTATTAGAACAGATCCACGGAGTATACATGCTACGAAAAGTGACAATATTGTATCGAACAAATGTAGTTGAGTTGGGTGGATCGATTTAGAAAATGTTTCTTTGTACATAACTATTTACAGAATATTATATATAATGATGAGACGTCAAAATGTAAGTGAGAAAGTTATTTGATTAATGAGATTTTAATTCATCGTATTATTTGTTGGTAAATCATTATATAAATTGTAATGTACACGTGATGTTTATTTCCATTAATAAATTTTATATTTATTACGTGTGTATTAAGATTTACATAATAATATCATGTGACAAATCCATATTATATAATCTTATTTTCTAATAACAAAACATACTTCTTATCTTCGAATATCTTCTTCTTCTTGATATCTTTATCTAATTTTATTTTTAAAAATATATCTTCACAGTTCAAAATCCACCTCTGTTTCTCTCAGCCATGGAAGCCGCAACTGGACCTTCGAGCCTCCCCACTCTTCCTCCCCAATTGAACCTTCAGAAAATCAAACAAAATCTCCTGAGAAATGGCATCCAACCAACCCCAAGAATCCTCCACAATCTCCGTAAAAAAGAGCTTCAAAAATCCAACCGCCGTCTCGCCAAACAAACCTCCAAACAGCCGCCACCCCTCACAGATTCTCAAAAACTGGCAATTTCGGAAGACTTCCATTTTCAAACCATAAAGTCTGAATATAAAAGATTCACCAAAGCTATAAAAAATATCAAAGTTGAGGACAAGAAAATGGTGGGGAAGCCTTGGGAGAGTCTGGAGAGGCTTCAGTTGAGAGAGCTTGCAAGTGAGAACACGGAATATAGTGGAGAGAAGTTGAGGCCTGAACATTTGAGAGAGCTGAGTGATATAATTGAGAAGGATAGGGATAAATTTTCTTGGCTCTTGGATAACGATATTGAATTTGCAGAAGAAAGATTTGAGAACGAGCAGAAGTGGGTCCCACCGAAGCGGAGAGGTGAAGCTGAAACTATTAAGTTTCTTGTGGATAGGTATTCTTAATTGTTCACGTATGTGTGGGCTCTTTGTATTTTTGTAATTGTTACTGCAATTTTGATTGTATGTGAAATTGTGTTGTTGAAGATTAAGTGTAACAGAGCTGAGTGTGAGGGATTGGAAGTTTTCGAGGATGATGAGACAATCTAAACTGCAGTTTACTGAAGGGCAAATGTTAAAGATTGTAGCAGGGCTTGGGAGTAGAGGGCAATGGAGGCATGCTCTGTCTGTTGTGGAGTGGGTGTACAGTTCAAAGGAGCACCGATGCTACAAGAGCAGGTAATACATTCGTGCAGGTTTAGTATGTAGTACTGGACTTGTTATGTTTCCTCTTCAATAATAATGATCATTACAAAGTCGAGTCCATCTTATCAAATATGTCGTTGTTAAAGGTAATTGCTTGGATGCCACTGTCTATGATGTGTACCGACTCCAGTTTTTTGTATTGTATTTATGTCTATGTTTGTTCATTTTAGGTTTGTATACACAAAACTGTTGGCAATACTTGGGAAAGCGAGGAAGCCTAGTGAAGCTCTTCAAGTATTCAATTTGATGCGAGTAATAATTACGTCAGAATTTTGTGCTTTCCATGTTAAGGTCCCTCCTTATATATTATTGGATGAAAGTTTAATCCTGAATCGTGCGTAGGGAGATGCACACATATATCCTGATATGGCTGCATATCATAGTTTGGCTGTCACACTGGGCCAAGCTGGTTTTCTGAAGGATTTGATGAATGTTATTGAATCCATGAAGGAAAAACCAAAGAAGATAAAAAATGTGAAATACAAGAATTGGGATCCTGTCCTTCAACCAGATGTTGTTGTATTTAATGCTGTGAGAAAGTTCTGCGGTTTTCTTTGATTTCTCATTCTTTGCTTGTCACTTTGATTTTCTTGATAACGTTTTATTGGTTCTTTAGGTTCTAAATGCATGTGTTCCTACCTGTCAATGGAAAGGAGTGACTTGGGTTTTTGAACAGTTGAGAAAGAATGGTCTAAGACCTAATGGAGCAACCTATGGGCTTGCAATGGAGGTAACTTTTTATGAAAATCTAATGGCATAATAAGTTCATGTACAAAGAATATGTAGCAAATCAGTGTAATGTGGATTTGACGTCAATGATGTCTTAGTGAAGACTAAATTCTGCCGACTATAAAATTGTCAGTTATTTTCACAGGGATAGACTGGTGTTGATTAAATACTGATGTGCTTAGTTTAGAGCTTTTTGGGGAAAAATCATGTAGAGTAATGGGTCTCACAAAATGTTTGAATAATAAGTGGGTAGTAGCTGTGAATGCGTCCTTAAAATTAATGTTTGATTTTGACTTTAAACTATATAAGGAGATTATAATGAAACCCAATTCATTTTTTATTTTCTCTATTTTCTTTCTTTTGACTTTTTTCATTAATTTGACAGAATATATCAAGGTTTTAAATGGAATGCTGTGATTAGTTTATTTTTTACTGTAAGCATATTCGTATCTGAGCCTTTCTAGAGGTGCTTTTGAAAGGTAATGCTGCAATCTGGAAAGTATGACCTTGTCCATGAATTTTACGGGAAAATGAAAAGAAGTGGGGAAGCTCTTAAAGCCCTAACATACAGAGGTACTCCTATTTCCATCCCACCCCCGTCTAAGTTCTAACAAGTGCTATGTTGTGGTTGCTAACTCCGTTATCTGCATCTTCCTAGTTCTTGTCAAAGCCTTCTGGGAAGAAGGTGAAGTCGATGAAGCTGTTAGAGCAGTCAGGGATATGGAACGAAGGGGAGTAGTCGGAACAGCAAGTGTATACTATGAGCTCGCTTGCTGCCTTTGCTACTATGGGAGGTGGCAAGAAGCTATTTTGGAGGTTAGCATTATATACTTGTCTTTGGATTTATCATTTAGACTGTACATATTGACGTGGATCCCAATACTAAAGCAAAATGTGAATGGGTGTTAGTTCGACTGAAAACATAGTTGACTAGGAACTAAATGGCCTGCTATGATCCATGTAATCAGTCCATACAGTAGGGATATATATTAGTCGAGGTGAAATCAGTTATATTGCTATATAGATCACAGAAAAAGTCAGGGATTTATTTGAGAAGGGTAAAATTTGCTTTGACTACATTTCTCTGTTTGATTTGACTTGAATTCATTGGGGCATGGATAACCAACATTTCAATATTGAGAGAACATTCAAATGTTTTATTCTACAATGCAGGTTAACGGGTGCTTTAATTTTACTGTCATGTTTGTTGTAGAAATCATAATCGTGAACAATCAATCAAAGCATTTCCAACTCAAGCAATTTTGAATAACATAGCGAAATGCAACTAAAGAAGTACTAAAATTACTTCTAGTAGGAAATCATTTATATTTCTAATTTATATTTATTTATTTTTGTATTTAATGATATTGCAAGACCTTATAATACCTACTTTTGGACAGTGACATTAACTTGTGATAGTAAAAACTACAAAGTTAGCCTTCTATTTTCCTTCAAAAGGAAGGGGAATGGGCCATTCGTGGAACTTTCCTCTGTTTTTGTTGTTCACTTCTCCATTTTTTAAGTTAAGTTGCATGTATGTATAACTGTATTGTATCTGGAGCTTTTACTATAGTAGACTGGAAAATCGATTATTGTGAAACATACCTACAGATTGAGAAGCTTAGAAAGCTTCGTCAGACGAGATCTTTGGTGGTAACCTTCACTGGCATGATATTATCTTCCATGAACGGTGGGCATGTTCGTGATTGTGTATCCATATTTGAGCACTGCAGAACCCTTGTGGCTCCAGACATTGGTATCATAAATGCCATGCTGAAAGTTTATGGTCAGAATGACATGTTTCTTAAAGCTACAGAATTATTTGAAGAGACCAAGAAACATGATTCAGGTTCTGAAGTGAACGAAAATGGTCATCATTCGTCCCCAAATCCAGATGCATATACTTTCAGTTCAATGCTTGAGGCGTCTGCTAGCGCGCTTCAGTGGGAGTACT
The DNA here is from genome assembly GCA_903798255.1 of Fraxinus quadrangulata. Classification (NCBI taxonomy): domain Eukaryota; kingdom Viridiplantae; phylum Streptophyta; class Magnoliopsida; order Lamiales; family Oleaceae; genus Fraxinus; species Fraxinus quadrangulata. Next base: position 25,378 of record CAIGRB010110573.1, read on the forward strand.
TTGAATATGTGTACAAGAAAATGATCCTTTCCGGTTATCAACTTTTCAGTAGTAAACATGCTATGCTATTAGTGGAAGCATCCCGAGCAGGAAAGGTAAAATTCCTCAGATTCACCCTTTTACTAAAACTGATTTCTCCATAATTCTCAGTGTTATTATTAGTTGTTCGAATTAAGTTGAAAATTCTTATGTCTCTTTTTCGATGCAGTGGCATTTACTGGAACATGCTTTTGACATGATTTTAGAAGCTGGTGAAATACCGCCATTGTCATTCTTCATGGAAATGGTCTGTCAAGCCACCGCTCAACAGGACTACGAAAGAGCGGTCAGAATTATCAACACAACGGCTTATGCACCATATATAGTTGAAGAAGAACAATGGATTGAGTGTTTTGAGATAAACGAAGACAAAATTACTCGGGATAATTTGAAAGAATTATTGGACAGGCTTATGAGTCGTGATTTAGTTAAAGAATCGACTGTCTTAAATTTGTCAAGAGCATTGCAAGTTCTCTGTGGATCATGTGATGCAAAAGAGTCATCGATAGCTTCTGGTTTCAACACCTGTAGGATTCTTCCAGTGGTTGAAGATGACGCTGTAAGCATGGCATGTAGTGATCACACTAGTAACGACCCAGTAGGGGAAGAAAATGGTCGAGAGATGGTGCCTGGGTCTTTTGACGTCAGTCGTGAAAGAGATGGGGCGGCTAGACTGACCAGACTCATTGAAAACTTCGACTGTGATTTGGGATCTAGCACTACAGTATCTTTTAATGTTCAAAGAGAGGTTGATGACGAATATGGATTCTCAGATAATGAGTTTGATACGTTGGATTTCAATCCTGATATTTCATCTGATGAAAGCGATGATTCACAAGATGAAGGCGTCCCTTCTGCCTATGATATACTGGAGACTTGGAAGGAAATGAAAAGGAGAAATGTATCTTTCTAACAAGTTGTATATAATTATGTCGTAAATTTTGGTACTGACAAAATCAAGAAATATATATTATGCCTTTGGCTTTTATTAAATTAAAATTCATTTCTCTCTTCTTATCAACTACACGTTTTTCAATAAAATAATATTACGCGTAAATTTGAACATTTTTTCCTCATTTTTAAAGATACATTTTTCAAAAAATTACTATTTCACTCATTATAATTTGGTATAATGAAGCTCAAACGGGGGCTATGTTCGCAATAGTAAGAAATGTTCTGAAAGGTATGAAAAAGATCACCCAAGTGAAACGCATTTCAAAACGAGCAAGAAAAAGACAACTTAACTCCTCTTTTGACCGTCCAATAAACCTACACAAGCCTAGACAGTTTTCCGGCGCCTAAAGGCAAGACCTTTTTTCATTTTATTTTTTCCAATCATTTTTTTGGATGGCCTAGACTCAATTTCTTGGGGAAAAAAATGTCATTGATTGGCAATTTTCAAGAACTTCGAAAAATTTCTAGGGGTAAAAGTTATTAAATAAATATAATATTTCTAGTTGTAGTTGTTTGCTATATATCATTTTATTTATTTTATTTATTTAATGGTCATGGAATAAATAAAATAATAATAATAAAAAATAAGAATTGCAATTTTGCGTCTAATTAAAGCCATAACTCGTAATATTTGAGAATTGACCTAGCTGTCTCACCACGCCTTATCCTTTTAAAACTCTGATAATAAGACATTGGGGTACAAGATTAGCGCGAATCAACACCTCAAGAAAGAATACACCAAGGCAGAACTCAACGCATGCCACGTAGATCCATAACTCATTTCAACAGCTGGTATACAAGCAAAAAATCGAACTTCTGTTACCAATATATCAATAAAACATTCAAGCTCGTAACTAGGAACTTTTAAAAGGAGGAAGAACATAACTGCCCTTACGGAAAATTGGACCCAAAAATTTAGCACGAGCCACAATTTAAAACCAATATTTTGCACAATCTATGATGCAGTTTAACTCAGAAGTTCTTTATGGTTTTCAAGCTACTCCCCTTTTAAGTTCAGTTCAAAATTAAAACGATAAATTTCAGAAACTGTTCTATGGACAAAATTTCAGATTTACACAAATATCCATATCTACATCATATAGACTTGACTTGCTTGCAAACGACTAGCCAGCGCACTGTCAAGATCCAGAGATGCAATGAGAGGTGGTTGCCATCTGCAGTTCTGCATACATGTAAAATGATATTATGAGAGAGGGTGATTGGCAAATGCAGACAAAATTTGCTCAGTTGAAATTCCCAAAATGGCCATCTACAAACTCTAAGCGGCCGTTCTCTTTGGCCGTTTTAGGTCGTTTTCTGTTTTCGATTTTTCAAAACAGTGAAAACGCGTTCTCTTTCCTATTTTCGAAAACGCGTTTTTGAAAACAAAAAAAAATTTGTACACAAAAAATATACTGGAGACTTGGAAGGAAAAGAAAAGGAGAAATGTATCTTTCTAACAAGTTGTATATAATTATGTCGTAAATTTTGGTATGGACAAAATCAAGAAATATATATTATGCCTTTAGCTCTTATTAAATTAAAATTCATTTCTCTTCTTATCAACTATACGTTTTTCAATAAAATAATATTACGCATAAATTTAAACATTTTTTCCTTATTTTTAAAGGCATATTTTTCAAAAAATTACTATTTCATTCACTATAATTTGGTATAATGAAGCTCAAACGGTGGCTATGTTCGCAATAGTAAGAAATGTTCTAAAAGGTATGAAAAAGATCACCCAAGTGAAACGCATTTCAAAACAAGCAAGAAAAAGACAACTAACTCCTCTTTTGACAGTCTAATAGACCTACACAAGCCTAGACAGTTTTCAGGCGCCTAAAGGCAAGACCTTTTTTCATTTTATTTTTTCCATCTATTTTTTTGGATGGCCTAGACTCAATTTCTTGGGGAGAAAAATGTCATTGATTATAAATATAATATTTCTAGTTGTAGTTGTTTGCTATATATCATTTTATTTATTATATTTATTTAATGGTCATGGAATAAATAAAATAATAATAATAAAAAATAAGAAATGCAATTTTGCGTCTAATTAAAGCCATAACTCGTAATATTTGAGAATTGACCTAGCTGTCTCACCACGCCTTATCCTTTCAAAACTCTGATAATAACGCATTGGGGTACAAGATTAGCGCGAATCAACACCTCAAGAAAGAATATACCAAGGCAGAACTCAATGCATGCCACGTAGATCCATAACTCATTTCAACAGCTGGTATACAAGCAAAAAATCGAACTTCTGTTACCAATATATCAATAAAACATTCAAGCTCGTAACTAGGAACTTTAAAAAGGAGGAAGAACATAACTGCCCTTAGGGAAAATTGGACCCAAAAATTTAGCACGAGCCACAATTTAAAACCAATATTTTGCACAATCTATGATGCAGTTTAACCCAGAAGTTCTTTATGGTTTTCAAGCTACTCCCCTTTTAAGTTCAATTCAAAATTAAAACCGATAAATTTCAGAAACTGTTTTATGGACAAAATTTCAGATTTACATAAATATCCATATCTACATCATATAGACTTGACTTGCTTGCAAACGACTAGCCAGCGCACTGTCAAGATCCAGAGATGCAATGAGAGGTGGTTGCCATCTGCAGTTCTGCATAAATGTAAAATGATATTATGAGAGAGGGTGAAAACGATATTATGAGAGAGGGTGATTGGCAAATGCGGACAAAATTTGCTCAGTTGAAATTCCCAAAATGGCCATCTACAAACTCTAAATGCCTAAGAAAATTTTCTAGGAAATGTTAGTGGTACATAACAGGAAAAAGATAAAGGAATATCAAGCAAAGGGGGCTAAAACTAGTAAAACATTATCAGAAGACGGGGTGGTCGGTGATCTGGACAATTGCTCATCTGCAATCTGGACTAGATGCAAAAATAGATCCTAAAGTCGTGCATGTAATGGCTAAGCACCAGTGCAGTAAGAGTTACCATCTGCAGATTCTCGAAACTCAAGGATTGACTTTACCAACATCGGATAGTATTGCATTTCAATGCCTTCATAGCAGCCTCAGCAAAACACTGAGCAGCTTCTGCCTCAGCTTCCGCCTCCTCTGCTTCCCTTGCTGCCGCCTCAGCTTCTGCAATTGCAGCTTCTGCCTCTGCGACTGCTTGTGCAGCAGCTGCAGCTGCCTCTTGTGCAGTCATGCTCTTCATCTGCTCTAGCTCAGCATCAACTTGGGCTTTCGTAAGAATTCTGATTACTTTGGCTGGATTATTCTTTGCTCCATCTGGAAGATACATGGAAGCAACTTTCCCTGCATCAGAAGACATTGAACTTGGCGCAATCCTGTACTGATGCTTCACCTGTCAATGCAAACACTACAATTACAACTTCATATGAAAATCTGCCACACATATGCAGCTAAAAGCCAAGTTTTGTGCTTGTTCCTAATTTTCCCAAGTTCGAGCCAAACAAACTATTGCAGGAAGACATCACAACAGCACAAGGAAAACATGATAACTTTTTCAGCAGTTCAATCCATTAAACAAAACAGTTGAATTCCTTCTCACTAGCTGAACTGAAAACGTCACAATTATCCACGTAAGCTTTCCAATAACTTGACAAAACAATCCATTGATCCTAAAATTTTCGAGGAAGGGCCACTACTCTCATTGGATCATGCAAATGCTCTTGGTATGGATATTACTGTACAAGAAACAAAGGCAGCCTTGTTTGATATCGGAGAGGATAAATAACCGGGTCCAGAAGGATACACATTATGTTTCTTCAAGAAAGAATGGAGTACAGTTGGGGGTGATTTAGTGGAGGCCATAGCTGAATTTTTTGAGTCTAGCTTGTTGCTCGAAGAAATTAATCACATCATTGCCTTAATTCCCAAAGGCAGTCACGCATTTACTGGTGGTGATTATAGACCTATCTCATGTTGCAATGTCACTTATAAGGTTATTATTAAGGTCCTCTCCAATAGATTGGCACTGGTATTGGGACTATTATCGATCAATCACAGGCCGCATTTGTGAAGTGTAGGTGTTTGATTGAAAATGTCCACCTTGCTCAAGAATATTTGAAGCAATATTGTAGGAAGAGAGTTTCACCGAGATGCATACTTAAAATTGATCTTTGGAAGGCGTATGAATCCGTTGAATGGAGCTTCTTCAAATCGGTTTTGGAGGGAATGGGATTTCCAACTAGATTCATTCGGTGGGTAATGGGATGTATATCTTCCCTTTCATACTCTATTGCACTTAATGGTCGCTTGCGTAAAAGAGGATTAAGGCAAGGAGACCCCCTATCACCATTTCTACTTGTGATTTGTCTTGAATATCTATCAAGATCATTGAAAGCGGCTACTGGACTTTTGAAAATCACGCATTTGGCATTTGCAGATGATTTGATGTTATTTGCTAGAGGTGATGCTATATCGGTGTGTATTGATGCAATACTTATCCAATTTCAGTAATTGCTTCGGATTGAGAGTGAACTTGAACAAATCAAATCTTTACACGGCTGGTATTCATGGGCAGATTTGGATGATATCCAGGAGGTTGTAGGCATGCCCAAGGGGGCAATGCCGTTTAGATACTTGGGGATTCCACTCATGGCACAAAAGTTGAGAGTTAATCACTATGCCCCGTTCTTGGACAAGATTGCAGCATACATTAATGCATGTACATGCGCCTCATTGTCCTATGCCGGGAGGGTCGTATTGAGGCAGGCTCACAAGGAGTTGAATAATTTTGGTTATCCATCTTTCTAATTCCAGCAATGGCGACGTCAAGAATTATTCAGCTTTGCAAGAATTTTCTTTGGAATTCCAAAAGACCGCTAGTAGCTTGGAAGGATGGTTGCTTCCCCAAAAGTGAAAGCGTTGGAATAATGCATTGCTAACCAAGGCACTTTGGAATACTCAACACAAGACACTCTTTGGGTTCGTTGGGTCAATCATGTGTACTCGAGAGATGGAACCATTTGAGAGTGGATGCCCAAAAAGGATCTCTCCATTGATAAAGAAGTTGTTGACAATTCGGGGATTGTTTATCCAAAGGCTGCCATTCAGCGACAGGCGGACTAGAGTACCAAGGGCAGACTGATTATGTATAAGTCGTATGAGTATTTCAGGCCGAAGGGAACTAACAAAAGTTGGGCAACAGATGTTTGGAAGCCGTGTATCACACCGAAACACTCATTTATACTTTGGCTAAGTGCCCAGTCTAGGCTACTTACCAAGGATAAATTACAACATTTGGAGATGGATCGAAGCTGTGTTTTCTGTGGACTTAACGAAGAATCTGGCCATCAGCTTTTTTTTGACTGCCCATTCAGCAAGGAAACATGGGGGCAGATCCGAAAATGGCTGGGAATGAGACGAGTCGTGTCTACACTAGCTAGCGCTTTGAAGTGGATTAAAAAGGAAGCCCGGGGGACATCTTGGCAAAGCAAAGCCAAGAGAATTGCGCTTGCTTGCACCGTTTACTACATTTGGATGGAGTGAAATAGGAACATTTGGACGGAGTGAAATAGGAAGATTTTTGAAAATCTTAGACCACACGTTGATAAAATAGCAAGACAGATCAAAACACTTGTATAAAAAGTCATGCTTTCTTTATATCCTTATGTTTTGATTCATTTTGAGCCTCTAGCATTAGGTCCTTAGATCTTATCGTTTGTACATCTTTTGTTCTTATTAAGCTCGGGTATATCCAGAGTACTTGTACATGAGTTTTGAGTTTTGACCTATAGAAATTTACATTTACCGATCAAGGGGGGTGGGGGGTGGACGATCTAGAGGTAAAGGCAAAAAATTATCAACTGAAACTCTAGGCAACAGATCCAGGAAGTTATCATTTTATTGTTTTAATGCCAACAGTAGTGTCCTCAATGGCACACCCATAGCAAGGCAGTAACTTGAATTGATATTGTATTCAAAATTTTAATGCAAATATAAGATTAAAAAAATATTTAGCTATCTTTGCACCAGGATCCAGAGTCAGTGTGTAACAGCATCAAATTGTTGCTTCATTTTTCAATAATCATTCATCAACAATAAAACTAATAAAGCCATACACATGCATTTGAGCTTAGACTGTAAAGGTATACATTCATGAGTGCGCACAATGATCACACGACACGCAAAGAATCATGGTGGAAATTCAACTCAAGACTATAGAAGTAAGAAGCCCCTCAATTATTAAATGCAAAGTAGCAGGGAGCTGATGATCATCATGGTGCCTGGGTATCTGAGACAACCCAATATCATGTATACCGCCTGATTTTTCCCCAATCCAGGCTAGCAAAAGGCGGAATGTATAATCAAAGCATGTTTATGTTTCAAGAATCTTATCAAAGGGGTAGAAAAACAATTTAACAGCCTTTTGGTTCTGATAATATGCATATGGTAAACCAAAAACGGATATTACCACTGGAGTACCTTAATTAATCGTCCATTGTCTGTCAAAAGCTTCAAATTTGTAGCTAACATCTTTTCAAAGTCTTGAGGTACTGAGTGTTGCTCCTACCAAATGAAAAGTAAAGTCAGAAGTTCAGAATGCTAAGCTGACAACAATGAAAGAAAACACAGAAGATAACTCTGAATTTCGTATGAATATCCACTGGTTTCTAATTAAGTATACACAGTGTTTTAAGAGATGCTTAACATAAAAATGCTATACAAAGCAAGATTATCAATTGACTGGAAAATCTAGCTAATACAGTGACATCATTGTCTGCCGCTTCAACCTGAAGGCAATTATTCTACATTTACTCTCACTATTTATCATGGTAAGTAGAAATCACCTCTATGTACTGTGCAATTGCATGCCGACTAGATCCACGAGGTTCCTTCAGCTTCCTTATGGCCTCCAATATAAGATCATCAAGCCTACATTCATGAAAGTGAGTGCCAAAATACCCATCAACACACATGTAGAACAATTGGTATTATTTCCAGTATTCAATCATTGCTAGAGACATTTCATTCCAAGCTAAAAGGTTATACATTACGATGATATGCATTTCATAAGGTTATACATTACGATGATAAGCATTTCATAAAATTTTGTTCCCAGATCTCAAATCATTTTTTAACACAAGCTAGGTCGAACTCCAGTCATAGTGATTGATGAACAGACAGTGACCATGTCCCACTGCTAAATCTTGAGTTCATATAATGACAAAGCAAACAACCCTCCAGTGCCTCTCCCACCAGAATGCCTAGTCCGAGAAAGAGGAGCTGTATGTCTATCTTTCTTCAAACCAAGCCGAAACACTTAGCCTATGTTTGTCTCATGTTTATAAACACTCGTATCACTTTTTATTCACACATTTCAAGGGACTCACAAGTATTATCCACTTATCCACAACTCTTTTCTATCTATTTATAATTTAATTTTTTTATAAACACTAACCAAACATGCTGTAAATGGCTTGCACATGTTATTAGTCCAATATATATCACAATAAAAGTAACATTTATAGTACTTTCAGCAAATCACCACAACTAACTGGCATTGATCGACAAGTTCCTCCGTGATTAATCTGTGGTGTCAACTGTTCTTGTAGGCACTAAACTTTAAAAGATAGAAGAGGCCTACTGTTAATTCAATTCGGCCAACAGAGTTAAGGATATAAAAGGGGCATCAAATGAAGCCATTCAACCTTGAAATTTGTTTTTGGGAGCCATCATCCGGTGGTGTTTCAATAGATGAGGAAAGAGGCATCACATCAAGCACTTCTGAACCATTCTCAACTGCTGCGCTAGGAACAATGGTGTCTTTAGCAATCTTGGGAGTCACTTGATTGCTTTTATATGAAACCTTTGCCCTATGCCGAGACCCCAAACCAGTTGCCATGCAATTCAAATTTCTCCATTTATCCTGTTTTAAACAACAAAAAAATCAAGTACAGACAGGAGCAAAAATGTGCGTATCCTCAGTGTCATTTCACAATACATAGATTTTCACTTAATCAAATTACGAATACTCCAACTAAAACTGATTTTCCTTCAAAATCAAAGTAGCAAAATTGGTAAAGCCTCATTCGCCATACCTTAAGATCCACATTTGAACGTGATCGCAAAACTATGCTAAATTCTGGATCTTTGAGTATGGTACTCCATTTTCCTACTCCATACTTGGCAATGCCAGCTTTAAGAGCAGCTTCTTCTTCAGATGTCCACTTTTGCTTAGGAGCGCCCATTATCACAAATCTCAAGACCTTTGTACAATGAATGAATTGTTCCCAGTTGTTGCATCTGAAAATACAAAGAGATCAGCTTCAACATCTGGTTCACAACACAAAGAGACCCAAAAGCCCCAAAAACCATGCAAGAAATCAGAAATTAATACTTGGTTAACTTTTGAGGAGCTAAAATAATGGATACAATTGTTGTCTTTCAAATCAAATACATTGTCTCTCTCTTTTTTGTACGACTTCTGAAGCATTTAGGGCTAATAATTCTTATAAACTGAAATACTGGTAAATCAAAACTTCATTATAATATGGCAACTAGAAAACCTCGGTGGCTCTGAATTATAAACTTTTTCGACCTTGAGTGAATCGCACATTAACCTCAAAGATTAAAATGACAAGCACCAAAAGCTCAAAATCTCTTGTAGCTTATCTACAACATATCCCAACGACATGTTACCTTTAATACGTACAATTTCACATATCAAGCTTATAAATACATGAAATGAACCATCAACAACATGGAAATTCCATGTGGAGAAACACACCAGTCAACACATATACTAAACAAATATGGTCACAACTTCAATATAAGGCATAACCTAACCCCTATTCGAAACGATGAATGATTCAGGGGGAAAACACTTCCCCATTGTTAAAATCGCTAAAATAATTCTAATACTGCCAGAGGATGATTCATCCAGAATAAGCACCAAAAATTAAATGTAAAAAATTCAAAGCCAGTATTCTCGTAAAATTAAACAGGAGAGACCCTGTAAACCACCTATTTTTAATTTTTAATTTTTAAAGGAAATTAAAGATGGCGTTTCATGTTATTTCGGAATTGGGCTCTGCTTTTTCACAGTACTTCCATAATTAAGATCAAATTACATATAAAAAAAAGCCCACAGAAACGAAATCGAAACATTTAAACCACATTGGAAAGGTTCTATTTCATAAAATAATTGAAAATAAAAATAAAAAGAAGGAATCAAACAATTCAAATAATGAAATTTCAAATTCCATTACCAATTTATATGTAAATGAATGTTCCGAGTACTCGAGTGCCGTGCAAGAAAATCAAAAACGAGTCGGCGCCATGTCCAATTTTAGCCCCTTTTTTCATTCACCGGAAACCCTAGAAGTAGGAGTGGCAGTGTATATAGAGACTAGAGTGATATTTTCTTATTTTTTTGCGATTTTTTGACCTTTTTATTTGTTCCCTACTTTTCTTGTTCTGGAAGAATCTGCTGCATTTATATATTGTCGCTGACATTTTATGGTAATTGACTGCTTACCAATTCTAAATAGATATTTTTTACCTGTAATTTCTAATAATTAATTAATTAATTTAACAAATCTTTTCGATTTGGTCAAATGAACAGTTCCATGATTTTTAAAGGTCAAACGGTACAATTTACATATATGATATATAATTGAAACATGATTTTTTCAATCGAGAGTGTATTTCGAAATAGTAAATTGATGGAGAATGTGTAATTGAAAAAGAAAAAAAAATTATTGATGTGATGGAAAATATTATTTTATTGAAAAATGTGTGGTTGAAAATGAGTAGAAGAATGAAAATGAAAATTTTAATAAAGCACGAACAAGGACTTGATAAAAAAAACTATTATATAACTCCTTACGTACAAGAACCATTAGACAAGGGTTAAATGAACAATTTCACTATTTACGAGATGGATCAACCATTCTTAAATAATTTTTCTGATAAAAATGTGTTGAAGAAAGCTCGTCTAGAATTTCCCAAAAAGATGATTGAAGACGAATTTTTTAAAGAAGAATACTCAACTCTAAAATCGAATTTGTATTTTTTAAAATTCATTTATCCTAACTGTATGACCTCTTGCCAGCAATTAGATATGTGCATTTTTGTTCATTTAATTGAAATAAAGGTCACGACCTTTGCTTATTTTTACAAATTTGTACTCTTAACTTGTTTTCGCTTTATTTTCACCATTCAATGAGTCAAGATGGTAGTTTCAGTTAATATTTTGTTAACATTATTTGAAATGAGTGACAACTATTTTGTCGAACTTTTGTATTCATTTATTTAATATATATAAGGGACAAATATGTCATTTTTTGCCATTTTAAAGAATTTTGACGTAAACAATCATCATTAACAAGATACGTTAATTTATCGAAGGTTGATAATAAGAATTCTTTCAAAAAGTTGGAGATATAAATTTATTTAATTATTGAAATTGTAAAGATACCATTTTTAGTGTTGACTAACAGTATTGTATACAGAATTTATCAGTTGGACTCTGGCTGTCATTAAAGTGAAATGTTTGAAACTGCGGCCTAAAAAATGCAATCTTCAGCAAAATAAAAGGTTTGGGACCTCCATTGCAATTTTTCCTTTTGAAAATGAGGGTAACTTTATAAAAAAGGCATGTATTCATAAACTGAAATGTCCCTCACACCATCAAACGAGGGATACAGGAGATATGGAATTGGCGTTATTCATATAAATGATGAGGGAGTCATGATTGCCACTTCGGATAAATCATCTGGGAATGTGCACCTTACATCGGTACGAGTATTGCAATTTCTAAGGGTCAATTTTTCAGCTGCTAGATAGCTTAACATCTCGTGCGTTGGATTCAATTGTAGCAATACAACTAAGTTCGTTCACAAGCCTAGCTCACATCCGTGCCAATCCTGACTATAGACGGGGTAAACGATTGCCTAAGGCATAACTTTGTTGAGGGCTCCCAAAAAAGTTATTATATATTATAATTATAAATAATAATAAAAATTCTCTAAAGCAAGTTTTACATTCTCACACTTTGTGGAAACTCGTGAATACGTTAAGGCGTAGAGATACTAAAATTTATCTTCTAGTATTATAGTTTTTGAGTTCTTGTTTGATATGATTATTTGGTACAATATATTGTTTTGTTATTAATATGGTGGGAAAAATATTATAAAACGAGGATATGTCTATTGGTGTTACTATTAGTAACTTAAAAGCAGTCATTTAATTTTTAGAAGCATAGAGAGAAGCTGGATTATAAAATCGTCGAGATTACTCCTAAAAAAATTGTTGTTCCAAGTAAAAGTTGAACCTAAATTTTATGTATTATCCATGCAAAGAAGCACTTTGATCAACATGTTAATGGTGCGATAAAATATTATGCTAAAAATCTTTTAGAATTTATTATTTGTAGTTGATTAAGCTCTTTTTCACATAGGTGAGTATTTGAATAATTTTAAAAATACGAACATACTTTTGAATTTATATTCAGTTTTAAAAAAAACAGTAAACTACAATTAATAATTATTTGAAGTGTTGATGTTATAAGCTTGAAAAAAAAGGAAGCATGATGAGAATTATGATATTGATAAGCATAATTTTATTTTTTTAGCTGCAAATTGTTACAAACTGTTTGTCTAAAGACACCAAATGATTGAAGTTTTAGACTATATAAAAATGACTATTATTTTCCAAATGTATTGATTATTTTTAGAATATTACTAATATACCAGTTACAACTGCATTTGTTGAGATGATCGTTTCTCCTACAGATAGTTCTATAATGTTATATTTCTTTAGTTATCATTGATCTAGGCATATTCTCCCTACTTTTATTTTTAATGGAGCATTTGTTACCGAAATGTCTAAGGTCTCTACAAATATAATATTTATAGTCCTTTTTTATTTTTAGGTTTTTTAACATATCTATTATACTTAGATCTTTTATTTTTATGATATGTCTGACTTGGTCTAATGTTATATGTTTATCTTTCTTGATATTGACTTTTACTTTTTTTTTATATCTTCTATGTAAATATTTCTTCCTTCTATAATCATGTCTTTAAATCTTAACAAAAAGATTAATTTTATTTATTTATTTTCTGGCTACTTTTTCTATACAGTATTCTTTTAATTTATTAGTTACAAGTTTTATAGTTGGACTAATAGTCACATCTCTTACTAATCTTGATTCTACATCATTTTTAATTTTATTATTTGAAGGCGGCGGTACCTTTCTATATAAGATTCCAAGTATAGTTGTATCTAATGTTAATCCAATTGTGCTTTCCAATCTTTCAAAATCTAGCAAAAATGGTTGTATGTACTTTATATTACTAATACTTAACTTTTCTAATTTTTCTAAGGCTCTATTTTTTTTATAAGTGTTATCTCTAACAGGGTCAGATCCTATAATTATTTATCTAATAAAGCTTTTAAAATTTATAGGGTTGCTTCCTTCGGCCATTCTTAATCAACTTCATCTGATTTTAGTCTTTTAGCTATAACGTATATATCTAACGCTGTCATTTGTATAGGTACACTGTTATACGCTCTAATTACAGAATTCTCTCATTTGGTTATAGTACTATATCTGTTTTGTGGTTTATAATTATTTAATTCTAAAACTAATCATGTATCGCTTGCCACTCACAAACTGCATCCTTCTTCTGATTGCCTTCTTCCTAGACTTTCATATTTTTTTGTCTTTCCACTCATATAAATTTACAGGGGAAAATAATACTTTCATCCTATGTCGTATTTCGTATTCATGGGTTCTTTTCTTTTTCTAAATTGTTCAGTAGTTTTCATCTTAGTTCTTTTATTACATTCATTGCTTTCTTCCATCTTAGTTTCTATATTCACTGGACTTTTTCCAATAACATTCTAATTTCAATTTCTTTAGAATTTCTAAGATTTCTATAGTATTTCATAACTATATATCTGAATTCTTTTTCTTCGTTTTCACTTTCATCTTCCTCAATTTCTTCATCTAATGCATTGATTTCATCTTCGTTCTCATAAACTTCTATTTCAAAATATCTGCGTTGTTTTTCATTTTCTTCTTCATTATACTTTGTGTATTCTGCTTGATAATTATAATTTTCGAATTTAATACTTGAAGTTCCATTGCTATTTTTGTACATGATATTATTTTTTGGTACTAATATGGGTCTTTTTAAGAAGTTTTTTAGATTTCATTCTAATCCTACATTTGTCTATGAGGAAAATTTCTTTGTTGTAATAGCTTTTATGCTTTTTTGTCCTAGTAAAATAATTATTTGACTATTTTTGTAATCTATAATTAGTAGTACTATTCTTACTAAGTCTTTCTATAAATCTATGTAAATTAACAAATTATCTTCATCTCTTTTCATTTGATATCATTTGCTTTTTCATTTTTATTTTAATGTCTTTATCAAAACTTTTAGTCTTAACTAAATAAACCGGTGTAAAGTATAATATTCCGCCTTTATTATTCATGTCTAATTTCGTGCTTCCTAGTAGCCCTTGTTCTATGTCTATGAACATGCTATCGTATAAACATATTAATACTTTAGCTCATAGATTTTCTTTATAAGACCTTTTACTCCTACTAAATGAGTTTGTTGAAGATTTTCATTAACAATTTCTTTATAAGATTCATTTTCTATTAAGTCAAAAAATATAAATTGATCTTCATGTGTACAAGAAATATATATTCCACCATAATGTTGGTGTATTAAAGATTTACCAAATATATTTCCTTATTTATATATGTTTAAGGCTTTTACTAATTTTAATTTATTTGTCTGAAAATTTCTAACTGTTCTTCTATATCTATCAAAGATTCTAGTCTTGTTTCATATTCCATCTTTCTACTTAGTGTTCGTAGTAAATGATTACCTACTAGTCTACTACTGGTGGCTACAATTTGCTTTCCTTCATACATTACGTATAAATCAACTTAGTCTTTTTAAATTTACTAGTCAAAGTCGAACGTGCATTGAACATTATTTTAAAATATTTTATAAGTATTGTAAAAGTAATATCTGATACCAATTTGTTGGGAGAATTTAATAAAAACGAACTAAAGAAAATAAAATTTAGAATATAAATTTAACAGAAAAAACTGAATCTCAAAATTCAACTTCTATTATTTAATTTTTTTGTGATAATAAAATACTATAAATTACCAACACTTTTATACTACATTTGGTACATAAAAATTAATTGTTAATATATGAATTTAAACACCAATTACAATTTCTAGATACATGATAGAAATAAATTCATCTATAACAACTCTAGATACATGTAAATCAAAATTCATTGAATCTAGATTAATTGAATATTAATTAATTGAAAATTAATAACACAAAATTCATACATGATAAGGATTTTTTATTACATATTGAAAAATGAAAAGTAAGGTATTATTGAAATAATTGAATTATAATAGGATTAAAATCGTTCGAAAAATGATTCTCACTTGATGTGATATTTAATATATTATAGGTTAGGTTCTTTGACTTTTCCTAAATCTAAATTTTCCAACTTAATTATTAAACCGTCTAAATCTTCTCTAGTATTTATTGTTCTTTTTTTTTTTCTAATGTTTTAATTGTAGTTTCTAAATTTTCTACGTTGGGGTCTACTTCACTTATTTTATGAGATTCGCCTTTTAATATTTCACTATTTGATTTTTAATATATTCTACATTAGTTTCTAAAGTTTTTATATTTTTACTTATATTTTCAGTAAAGTTTCTATCTTTTTATTTTAATTGCTTCTTTCTAAGTTTTCTTGTAGATTTACAAGTAAATCTACGGTACTATTTGACTGTCTATCTTTGAAATGTAAAAGATGTTTAAATTTTTTTATCAAAGTTACAAACTAAAGAAGCTCTGTCTAAACTATCTTTTCGTCTAAAATTTCCTAGAAGTTTTAAATTTAAATAATCTATTATTTTCATAAAATAAATGTTTTAGCCTAAAATACTGCTATGATACCAATTAAGAGACCGAGCTTTCTAAGAAAAAATCATTGACTTTCTTTTTATTATTTTGCTATTATTTTGTTTTATCTTTCAACTTTTATCTATTTCTATATTTTCTTACAATTTTCATGATTTTGTATCAAGAAACTTTGACGCTGAGAGATACAATGTCCAATGATTTGTTGCTTGATTTGTAAAAGGGAGTCACTACTATTTCTATCTGATGCGAATAATATATAGCTTTCTATAATAATTAATCTACCAATTTCTCGATTTTTTAAACAAATATGAATGAATTCGTTAAAACTTTCTAATGAATAAAAAATCAGAGTATATTTACCTAAAGGTATATGATATAAATACTTGAAACAATAATATTTGTAATGGCCTCATAGCACTTTACTATTCAGCAAACTAATTTCTTCGTAAGCGTATACGGTTTTTTTTTTTTCACTCTCTCTTAGCTTTTTTCTTGACCTTCTAAGAAAGGTTTAAAACTGTAGTTAAAAATTTATCATCATGTTTAAAAATGCTAAAACAGGCCTCTTCAATCATGATAAAAAATGGTCAACTTAATCCAGATGATTACTTTATCTTTTGACCATGAAATTCAAAATAAAGTGGCTAATAGCATGAAAATTAGACTTGAAAACAAAATATTATAATCTTGTTTCTAAATAAATTAATTGCTTACTTGGTGTTTCCTCTTTTAGGCTTTGCTCGAAAAATTAATGCAAAGAATAAGAAAGTATGAAAGAACTTACTTTAATTGGAAGTCTGTGAATTTACAATTATTTAAGAGAGATGTTGTAGAGTACTCTTGTGTTTTTCTTTTGATTGTTTTTGCATGTGTGTTTCAGTGTGAAAAGCCTTTGACTTTTATAAAGAAGTAGATGCTGATAAATTACATCAACTTCGAAAAGAAAGCGTGTAATTAAAGGTATATTGTACATCTTTACAGGTGTATGATCCTAGTGGATTCTTTCATTCTTACGCTCTTCCTTTTTGACTTTCTTTGCATTGATAATTGTCCTTGTCCTTTAACAATGATCATTCATTTATCTTTGTGTCTTTCAATAATGGTCATTCATTCGTCTTTATGTAGTTTCTACTTTTAGAATTATTGTGTTATTTTTCAATCATCTCTATGTAGGTTTTCTCTATGTCTGCATCTATTTCATTGGTTTTGCCATCTGATATATATTATTCTTCCTCCGTGTTTGATTGGTTTTCCGATAATTCATTATTTATTTCTTGAAAAGTCATCAGATACAATTTTTTTGCTAAAAGTTCAGGGTTGGAATTTTTCCCGTTTTAATTTTTACGGCGAGATGTTCTTGACATAAGAGAACTCCATTATTTCATTGTGCTACAAGTCCGGGCTCATTATTTTGAGTTTCTATGGTTGCTACTATCTCTGAAATCCGTCTTTCATGTTCAATCTGTCTAGTTCTTATTTAGGCATTTATCTTTGAAGATTGTCTAAATCTTTGGGCTCTTTCATCTATCATAATATAATGATAAGCTGGTATTACTATACCATTATTTACAATAGGTGCTTTAGAAATGAATTGGATTATTAAAGGATGATCTTTTAATTGATCAATGGTCTGTTTGAGTTTGTGTGGAAAAAATCTGAAAGATCTGTTTAGAATATATATAGTGTCTATCGTACCAAACTGTAAAGTTGAGTAAAAAATGTTTTCTTCTTCTTCTTCTTCTTCTTCAAATATTGTATAATCAAAGGAAATTGTATGATAATTATGTCTAAGAAATGCTGAATTTTTAATGGATGATTCATATTTAGGGCAATGTTTAAGAAGATGTTCATTCTCATTGTGATAGTAACTTAGAACTTGAGAAAAATCGATTATTTCTTGTACGAGTAATTTCTTTATAGAATCTTGAACAATGCTGGCACAATCACTAATTTTTTGTTCTAATTCACCTAAAACTTTTTCTTACCCTACAGCTGTAGAATTTGTTAATTCAATAAGTCTTTCTATTCTATCAGAATAATTTCTTCTTGTAGAAGTAATATCTTTAGAGACTTGTCTTTTAACAACACTTTTAGAACTAAGACTTATCGAATTATCTTGTAACTAAATAATTTTATTTTGATATCTACTAATGGTCTATTGAGATGAAAATATTTTATCTTTAAAAATTTGTAATCTTTCTTCTAATAAATGCTTTCTATGATTTAGATCTCTAACAACTTTGGTCATAGTATTATAACTATCACAAAGTTGTATTGACGAGGATGAAGATGATGGTTGAGAAGAGGAGGCTTGTGTAGTCATAGTCTGTCTAACTATTTTAGATATGTAAAAATTAAATCCTATTATTTCTCTACAGAAATTTAAAGTTTTTTCTAATGTATAAAATCATTTAAAAAAAGGGTTTGAAAATCTTTCTACCTTTTGTAATGATTCTGACCAATAATTATTTAAACTATGCTTTCTACCTTTGACCACTGCAAAGAAACTAAAATTTCTACTTTTTATTTGATTGTGAATTTATGTAAAATGATTGGTTAAAGCATTAATGCTATGTAATTTTTGTTTAGAGTCACGTGTCATTCAGAGATTATTCAATATACAACGCTCTCTTTTTGGAAGTCTTTCTAGATTATTTCCTTTGAATAGGATATTAGATCCCTGTGGGACCACTTTTAGAGTGACATTCCCAACATTTATCATCATCTGATCCATTTGCATCATGAAAATAATTTGTTAGAAAATTAATAACTTATCTACTGTAATTATTTGCTAAAATATTTTTTTTTTCCATCTATATGTTCTATATTAATTTTATAGCTATTCAATATTTTATATAACTTTAGCCATCTTTTATATCTTATTTTATAAACTTTACAATGGTTTCACAATATGTTCTAATAGTAAATTCAATATTTATAAATAGCTCAAAGTTTTCTATACTATGAATAATAGCGACTATTTCGTAATCTGGATTGGTCAATTTTTTTTTATTTTATATTTTTCACTAGCATATTTGTAAATCTTTTCTTTTTTTTTCCATTACTATATTTATTTGTTTTAGAATATAAAATTTCTCTACGTCCTAATTCACGTTCATCTGTTTCTATTATTTTATATCCATTCTCTAAATGTAATTCTAAAGGTGGTAAATTTTTAACTTTTTCTTTTATCTTTTTAAATAACTATATATCTGACTGATTAAAATATTTTTGTCATTTGCTAGATAACTTGCTATACAGTTGTCCTATTTTCTTTCCTAAATTTGTAATAAAATGTCTAGCATAATTTAAAATTCCTAAAAAAATTTGCAATTTTTTAAATTTTTCTATTTTATTTGGAAACTGCAGAATCGTCTGTATTATATGTCGTTGTAATTGGATCTTTCCTTCTCCTAAAATTATTCCTAGAAATTTTGTTTATCTATTTCCATTTTCTTTTTCCTTATAACTAAACAACTTCCTATAAATGTATTCAAATTTATTTCTAAATGTTTCATATGTTTTTTTTTTATCTTTACTATGTACTAAAATATCATCTGTATACACAAACAAAAGGAAAAGAATCAAATATACAATCCATCTTTCTTTGAAAAATAAAGTGTGCATTTTTTAATCCGAAATGCATAACTAATGATTCAAAATGTCATAATGGTGTAGTAAAAGTTGTTCAATGAATAAAGTTTTTTGCAATTTTTATTTGTCAAAACCTAAATTTACAATCAAAATTTGAAAATATTTTAGTACGTTGAACTTTATTTATTAACATGTCCTTATCTAGTATTTATATCCCTCTTTTATAGTATTATTATTTAATCTTTTGTAGTTTATGACCATTATTCCCTTTCCCCCTTTTGATTTCACCATGATTCCAAACCATAAAATTTGTGGACCTATGTTCACTGCTAGATGATCTTATTACTTTTAAATCTAATAATTTTTTAATTTGTATATTAAAATTCCATATGTTTGATTCGTGTGCTTGATTTCTGCTGTTCTATTTTTTATATTTTCATTTATGATTTCTAATCTAGCTTTTATCTTATTTTTTGTCCCAATATTTTATGGAGTATTCTCCAATTATTTGAATTTTTTCGGCTAATTCTAAAATTGATTTTTAAGGCCTTCTCACACTCTCTTAAAGGGGCTATACTTGACAATGTCCCGAAGTTGAAAGCCAAGTTTGCAAACCACATAACATCACTTATCCGTAAAGAAGCCAATGGGGGCATCCCATGTTTTATCAGAGCAGTCACTTGTGCATTTTCAGAATTCGATTAACGTTCTTATTTTCATTTTTAATCGAATGAAATCGTGCCTTATCATTATTAATTTTTAAAAAAGGTTCAGGGGTTGATAGAAATAGAAGTTCACAAATTGGGGGTGGTTTTTGTATTATCGCAAAGAATTGGCCCCAAATAAGAAATTTACACAACCATAGATCTCCAAACAAAATAGCAACTTACCTTTTGATCCACCTGATCGATTTCCCAAATCACTTTCGCTTCACAACAGAAAACACAGGAGAAATCCATTTTCTGCACTGAATTTCCCTTAGGCATCGGGAAAAATGGCTAGCTCTCTGCAACGTCTGGCGAGCCACTCTCGCGCAGCCTACCGATTTACCATCACTCCATTTTCGAGAGCATTCTCTACAGAAGACGCGTTGGTCGAAATTAAACCCGGCGAGGTCGGCTTGGTATCTGGTATTCCCGAAGAACACCTTCGCCGAAAGGTATGTATTTTATCGGATGATGTATTCAATTGTTTTTTATTTATTTATTTTTATCTTTATATGGATTAAGCTTCCCCGTGTTTTGTCGATTACTCTGATGCTGTTAACTATTTTGAAGTAATTTTTTATTTAGTTTATATATATGGGTATTTAGGGTTTCCGTAAGAAAGCAGAAGTTTATGTTGCAGGTTTTCAGAAAAGTTGATTGTAGTTTCTGATTGTAAGCGTGTTTTGCGTCATTTTTAATTAACAATTATTCACTGTATGAATTGTTGTTTTTCCCCCAATTATCTGCCTCGAATTAGAATTAGTGCACCACAGAATGGCTATGGATGATGTTTTATCACTTCCCTTTCTTCCAACGCTTTTATACAAATTATTTTGACACCCCATATGTTCTATTTGAGATTTCAATCGCGTATTACTCTTAGCAAAGCATTATCTATTTTGCGTTAGGTTTTGATTTATTCCCCTGCTCGAACTGCTAGCCAACAAGGATCAGGAAAGGTTGGGAGGTGGAAAATCAATTTCATGTCCACGCAGAAGTATGTCTCTATCACGTGCTGCCCATTTATGTTTCTTTAGTTTCGTATTGGTGCATCGGATTTTAACAGTACAGTTTTGATTGAATCTAGATGTTTTGATCTTATTGTGAATTATACTTCCAAAACCACCCTTGGCTGAATTGACATTGCAGTTCAACATTGTTAAACCCAAGAAAACAAATCTAAACCGGTCACTTAGTAGCTCTGTGATAGCAAAGTTTGGCTTTTTTGGCAGTTCTAAGCTAAAAACATAGTATTTCTGCAGGCTAGGTTTTTACTTCTGATCTAATATCGATATCATAGCTTAAATACACTCGCACACCCCACTGCATTGCTCAAACATACGCCATCTGGCATTCTTTCAATGCTGTTATGCCGTTTGAAGTTTAATACACCAAGCCTCCTTTTTGCGAACTTATAAATCGTTTATAAATGGTCAATTTCATTTTCAACCACACATTCTCAAGTACTATATAGTTATGCACCACTAATTTGTATCTATTTATAAATTATT